>CAMZMU010000059.1:57386443-57673714 GCA_947311845.1 Poa pratensis | reverse complement strand
TACTGCATCTGGGTTCATCATGGGAAGTGCTGCACCGGACTGGTTGTCTAACCGGTCCTGGTGGAAAAGAAAGAAAAAAGATGACCCAAATGTGGCCATTGTGTGGCGTATGTGTATTGATTACACAAACTTGAACAAGGCATGTCCTAAGGATCCATTCCCGCTGCCTCGGATGATCAAGTGATCGATTCCACCGCGGGTGTGAGCTGTTATCCTTTGTAGATGCGTATTCTGGTTTTCACCAGATACCACTGAACCCTGCTGATCAAATGAAAACTGCTTTTATCACCCCGTATGGGGCTTATTGCTATCGTGTCATGACCTTTGGTTTGAGAAATGCTGGTGCCACTTACCAGAGATGTATGCAAAAATGCTTGCATGATCAAATAGGCAAAAATGTGCAGGTGTATGTCGATGACATTGTCATCAAGTCTAAGGAGAAATACTCTGATTGATGATCTCCGAGAAACATTTGAGAATCTGAGGAAATTCCGGATAAAACTTAACCCGGACAAAACCTTCGGTGTGTGCCGGCAGGCAAGTTACTCGGTTTCCTCGTGTCAGCCGAGGTATCGAGGTGAACCCGACAAAAATCCGTGCTATTGAAAGCATGAGGTTACCGACATGTCTCAAAGACGTGCAGAAATTCACTGGATGTTTGGCATCTTTAAGTCGGTTTGTTAGCAGGTTGGGGAGAAAAGGCATTGCCTTTGTATCAACTCATGAAGAAAACAACCCACTTGTGGCCCCGCAAGCAGATGCGGCGTTCACGAGTTAAAAAAGATGTTGGCAACTGCGCCGATACTGGCTTCACCATTACCCAAAGAGCCGATGTTGCTCTACATTGCAGCCACAAACCGGGTTGTGAGTGTCGTATTGGTAGTGGAGAGAGAGAAGATGGCAAAACTGTGCAGAGGCCAGTGTATTACCTCAGCGAGGTGATCTCGTTATCCAAGCAGAACTATCCTCACTACCAGAAGATGACATATGGTGTCTATCTGGCTGCTAAGAAGTTGAAACATTACTTCCAAGAGCATTCAATCACTGTGTGTGGAGGCTCCTATCTCGGAGATCATTGGGTGTAAAGATGCAACTGGCCGAGTAGCCAAGTGGGCTATCGAGGTGTCCCCTTACACTCCTCACTATGAAAGAAGAGATGCCATTAAATCTCAGGCACTGCCGGATTTCCTGGTGGATTGGGCTGAAATGCAATATGAGCCACCACGGCCTGACCCCAATTACTGGAGAATGCACTTTGATGGATCAAGAACAAAAATTGGTTTAGGTGCCGGGGTAGTCCTTACCTCGCCAAAGCATGATCAGTTGAGATATGTGTTGCAGATTCATTTTGCGGCATCTAACAATGTGGCCGAGTATGAGGCACTTGTTCATGGGCTAAATGTGGCCAAAGAAATTGGTATTCGCCGGATAGAATGTTTCGGAGACTCGGATTTGGTGGTGCAGCAAGTCTCGGGAAATTGGGATGCTTTAGATGCCAACATGGCGTTGTATCGGTTTCATGTCCAGAAGATCTCGGGGTTCTTTGAAGGTTGCGAGCTCACGCATATACCTCGGGCTGAAAATGACGCCGCCGATGTATTGTCCAAGCTAGGTTCATCCCGGGATCCAATTCCACCCGGCATAGCCTTGGAGCATCTGAGGAAGCCATCAATCAAACCATCGCCGGAGTCCGAGTCAATTTTTATCCCGGCAAAACCGGAGTCTGGTGCTGTTCCCATGGACGTAGATGTCGGATGCATTTGGGAGAACCCGGGGACTGCTTGGCAGAACCCGGGGACTGGCTGCTCAATCTCGGAAGAAGTAATGTCGGTTGATCTCATGGAGGTGGATGATGATCTTTCCTGTGCGTCCTGTGCCGGAGTGGGCACAACCAATAATGGCATTTATGATGGATGGGAGTTTGCCAAGTAATGAAGTTGAAGCTAGGCAAGTGCAAAGAAGATCCAAGGCCTACACCATCATCAACCAGGAGTTATACAAGAGAAGTGTGACCGAGGTACTGCAGCGCTGTGTCGAGCCGCAAGAAGGGCAGGAGATGCTCCTGGAAATTCATCAAGGAGAGTGTGGTCATCATGCTTCATCAAGAGCCTTGGTGGCTAAGGTATTCCGGCATGGGTTTTATTGGCCCAGTGCTTTGAACCAGGCAGAAGATATCGTCAGAAAGTGTGAGGGATGTCAGAGGTTTGCTAAAAAGATCCACCTGCCAGCCTCGGCACTCAAGACAATTCCAATCACTTGGCCCTTTGCAGTTTGGTGCTGGATATGGTGGGAGAATTCAGGCCAGCCCGAGGTAACATGACTCATATGCTGGTGATGGTGGACAAGTTCACCAAGTGGATCGAGGTAAAGCCTATCCGGAAGTGTGATGGTCACACAGCGGTGACCTTTTTGAAGGACATCATTTTGAGATATGGTTACCCCCATAGCATTATCTCGGATAATGGCACAAACTTTGCTGTGGGAGAGTTTGCTCGGTTCTGTGCGGATAAGAGAATTCGGTTGGACATAGCCTCGGTGGCACACCCTGAGGCAAATGGGCAAGTGGAAAGAGCAAATGCATTGGTGTTAGCCGGTATCAAAGCTCGGTTGATTGAACCACTGTTGCGAACTCGGGATGTTGGATAGAGGAGATACCAGCAGTGCTGTGGGGTCTAAGGACCACACCAAATCGATCAACTGGCTATACGCCATTTTTTCTGGTCTATGGAGCAGAAGCGGTGCCAACCGACATGGAATATGACTCGCCAAGAGTGGCGCTGTACACTGAAACCGAGGCAAAAGAAGCTCGGGAAAATGATGTTGATTTGCTCGAAGAAGCACGAGAACTGACCTTATCTCGGTCAGCCATATATCAGCAAAATCTCCGACGCTATCATAGCCGGAAGATCAGCCCTCGGGTTTTCCGAGAGGGAGATTTGGTGTTAGGCTAGTGCAACGCAAAGCAGGCCGACACAAGTTGTCACCTCCATGGGAGGGACCGTTCATTGTGAGCAAGGCTCTGCACAATGATTCATACTATCTTATAGATGCACAGGCACCGAGGAAAAATGTGATGGACAAATCCGGAGAGGAGACCAAAAGACCCTGGAATGTAGCTCTACTTCGTCCCTTTTACTCTTAAGGGCGCAGTGTATGTATCTCGGTTTTTCCTTTGAATAAAATGCCGGCACTCCGAAAAGAAACTCGGGGACTGCCTTTGTCTATATGCTTGTGTTTTACTCGGTTTTTTCTGTGTTGTTCATATGTCGGATGATTTTGAGACCTCGTTTCAAAGTTCAAGTAATGTATGCTATTTTGTTGTGATCTTGTGACTCGACTGACGAACGCCGAAATGGCAGTCAAGAGCAGAGGTTATGGTATATGGTAAACATGAAAATGGACTCGGGGACTCGGTCCTAAAAAGATCCGACATATGTCGTTTACTAACCCGGTTTTTTCGTTCCTTTTAACTTGTGTCGGATGACTCTAAACCTTACCTCAAAATTTACAAGTATTGTATGCTATAATGATTGATCTTGTGACTCGACTGTCGAACGCCTAAATGGTAGACAAGAGCAAAGATTACTAAGTATAGTAAACAAGAAAGTAAACTCGGGGACTTGGTGCAAAGTGATACGGCATTAAGCTTGTCTTGTTGAAGCTAATATGATAAAAGTAGCACTGCGAAATACTTAAACGTATATTTACATCTGCACCCGGCATTCCGGGGATTTAATAGTTCAATGTTTGATAAGCTTAGGCAGGCCTCGGAAGAGCTCGGAGCAGTTGGAGCGGTGCGAGGCTCGGGAGCAGTCTCGGCGGCAGAAGAGCCTTCAGTGGTTGGAGCAACTTCGGGAGTGGAGTGGCTGCCGAGGCACCAGCAGTGTCGGTTACCGCTTCTCAGAAGTCTCGGTTACCGGCTTCTCTGAAGCGTCGGTCGCAGCCGGCTTGACAATGTCGGTTGCTTCGGCGGCAGAAGTGTCGGCAGCCCCGGCAGTGGAAGTCTCGGTTGCGCTGGCAGCAGCAGTCTCGGTCGCTCCGGCAGTGGCAGCGTCGAGAGTCTCGGCCTCGATCTCCTCATCAACGTCATCTTCTTCTTCGCCCTCTTCATCATCCTGGTCCTCTTCTTCGTCATCCGAGTAGGCGGGACCCGGGATGAAGTGTCGGGTGGGAGCGTAACTGGCCATGAACTTGGCTGCATCTTTGCGGCTCTCTATTAATGTCGGATCGGAGGTCCATTTGGAGCCTGGCGCAGGGAGCGCACGGCGTTGAGATTGATGGACTCGTACCAGGAGAGCACAAAGGTCAGTGCTTGATCAGCTCCGGCACGAGCTGCTGAGGATCTCCACTCTCGGATCCTGGCCTCGGCCCCCGTCAGACACTTGGACAGTTCTTCAATGCTAGAAGGAGTTGGAGATCCTGGCCATAAAGCTCGGTAAGCTTTGATACCGGCATCAAGAAGGTCCAGGCCAATGGCCTTCAAAGGAGAGATGCGGGCATTCAGAGCCGTCAAGTAATCTTCCATATCCCATTCCTCCGGGATTGGGCCAGCCTCGGCTCTCTTCGCTCGTGCCTTGCGCACAGTGTTGAGTGCAGCAGCCTTGGAGTGGGCGAAGTGATCTGAAGACAGAAAAGCTATCACCAAATTGAGTTATATACCGGCATATCTTAATGTCGGCGCAAGTAATGAAAGCAAAAGGAAAGGATAAAGAAACTTACAGTCCATCTCCTTGTTCAGCCGGGTGAGCTCGCGGAGCCAGATGTCGGATTTTGATTTCAGGGCATCCAGTTCTCCTTGAGCCGAGGTAGCGCGAACCTCGGACGCTGCGAGCGTTTCCTTGTGCTTCTGAGCAGCTTCCTCCTTTTGCATCAGGGCCTGCTCAATGCCGGTTTTTTCACCCTGGACCCGGCAAGCTCCTCCTGGAGCCGAGACACTTCTTGCCGCTCCTTCTGAAGGGCGTGGCATGCGCTTGTTCCTTGTTCTTTAGCGTCTCCTGAAGTTGCTTATGGGACCTCTTGAGCTTGTTGTGGTCCAGAAGCAACTTCCGAAACACCGTGGTCCGAGCATTGGTGCAATCCTGAAAAGGGCAAAGAGTTAGTGCGGTTAGTTAAAGATTCATGCCGAGTAAAGCTGAGTGTCGGAATTCTTAAAGATTCCTGCCGAGTAAAACTCGACAAGAATCTCGGGACTGGATGTCGGATTTTTTGAAGACCCGAAGTGTCGGATTTCTTGAAGATCCGAAGTGTCGGATTTTCTGAGTTTAATGATGAAAACTTGGTGAAGTTTCGCGCTGTGTGATCTTTCCTCGGGCGAGCACAGGTCACTCAACCCGAATCTCGGGGACTGGGGATTGTGTATGTTTATCATCTATGGCAAGGAAAATAAAAGTTTGGCTGAGGAAAAGATACCTCGGCAAGCTTGCTGGCTCGAAGGGTCGAGACTTGCAGATTGTGCATGGTCTGAGCAAGTGCACTGGGGCCAGCTGGATGAGGAATGCCCGGGTGCGCGGAGGAGACCTCGCTTGTGTCGGCAGCGTTCCAGTCCATGTGATATTGCTTCTCCGAGCCTAAGCTGTGTCCACTCTGAGTTTGGAGCTGGGGTAAAACCCAGCTGCCGCTGGCAACTCGGGAGACAGATGTGGTGAGAGCCTGGTGCTCCGGGGTAGTGGTTGGAGTCAACACCACTTGTCTCTCCGGGTTGGCAAGTTGTTTCCCGGTGGCTGTTTGGCTATGTGTCGGCTTGGCAAGTGGAGTAGCTTTCCGAGTTGTTAACTCGGTGGACTTGGTGGGGGATTTGGTGGTGGATCTCGGCCGGGGCGGCTGCTTTGGCTGCTGCTGGTGCTGTTGAGGTTGTTGTTGTCCTTGGTGCTGTTGGGGGCTGTTGTTGCTGCTGCTGCTGTTGTTGTTGCTGTTGCTGTTGTTGCGGCTGTGGCTGCGGTGATGGTGTTTGCTGTGCGCCCGAGGTCACCGAAGTGTCGGCCCGGGGTGTCGGTTTCCGTGGTGGGGGCACCGGAGCCATCATCTTGGTCGAGGATCACAACCTCGGGAATGACGGTTGAGGTGGCGGGTGCCCCGGAGTCACGCGGCCGAGGCTCGGCTGTACTCGGAAGGGGCGAGCGCATAGAAGAGGCGCTCTGTTCAACTTCAAGGGGTGCACTGCGTCAAACAAGAAAAATGTTATGTCGGGAAAAAGCAAGGTTCAAAAAAGCGGAAAGCGGTAAGCGAGCGGTGAGGCTCCGATTAGAGGAACTACAGCTTAAGCGAGCTTAAGCGCTGCTTAAGCGTTTTGTACGGATCTGTACGGACACAAAATTAGGGATGAAATTATAGGCATATATAAGCCTAATAGACATGTAATCCTATATTTCAGGCAGTATCACAGACAAAGCACACAGAAATAAGCAAGATCAGGCGAGCAGCAGCACAAACATATGCAATCAGGCTAGCAGTACATAGTCCATTGCAATCTGGGCTAGAAGCACACGCAACAACATCCAACAAACAGATCGATCCATCCAGAAACCAAGCAGTAGCAGCAGAGCAGTCACAACTCACACGCACAAAAGCTGAGAAGGAGCGGAATACGGAAATACCCGATGTGTGGCTGGCGATCCGGATTCTAGACCGAGAAGGGATGAGGGGAACGAGCTGCTAGAGAAGGGGTTCCAGCACAGGCGGTCTAGTGGACGAGCTTGAACGACGGCGGCGCAGGGGCTTGAACGGCGGCGGGCGGGAGAGGCGTCGTTTCTCTCTACCTCGAGTTCTCGATCTGGGAAGGAGACTGGAAGTGGCCGAATTGGGGATTCCTAGGCCTGCCCGTGTATTTCCCTCTCTCTGCTTCCCGTTTCCCTCCTTTCCTGTCCAATTTTTCATTCCTCCCGCCGCCAGCTTCGTCGCTCAGCCGCCGCCTACCTCCGCTTCAGCGACGCTCGAGAAGGAGGAAGCATGCGCTCAGCGCCTAAGCGGGCCGCTTAATCTCGCTTAGCGCCTAATGGGCCGCTTAGGCCTAATCCTGAGCGTTTTGCTCCAGGTGCGCTCGCTTACACGCTTAAGCGTGGCCAAGCGTACGCTTTTTTGAACCTTGGGAAAAAGTTATCCCGGCAGAAGGAAAAAAGGAAGTAAACTTGTGTCGGCAAAGAGTATCTTACCCTTCAGTAACTGGCGGGGTCTTCTTGCTTTTTCTCGGCTTGACCGCTCCTCTCTTTTGTCGCTTCGCCTGCGGCGCGGCTAGATCCGAGGATGTGGAGGTTCCGGTTTTCGAGGTTCCGGTCTCGGCGCGTTTGCGAGATGCCACTTGTTTGCCCGAGGTAGCAGGGCGTGTACTCGGGGCAGAGCCACCCGGGTTAGTTGATGCCGGGGCTGGGGGAGCAAAGGCGATGGGACGAGCGTCAATTGCCTCTAGCATTTCGCAATCATCATCATCCGACCAATCTCGGATTGAGGCTCGGGCTCGAGGCTTACCCGAGGTAGGGGCGCCAGCTCTCGGTATTGGCAGCTGATCCTCGTCGTCCGGGTCTTCTACCTCGGCGACATCCGGGGCAGGGATATCTTGGCCCCATTTGGCGGAGGGATCCTCTCCATCTTCAGTCTTCTGCCAGGTAAACCTCTGCAAGATAGAAGCAGGGAAACCGAGTTACTTTATGTGCGGAGTACGGGACCGGCATAAGAGTTACCTCGGTAGGAAAGAATATGTTGTGTAAATTGCAAGGTTACTTACTTGATCCGGAAGCCGAGATCGGTTATGAGGTTCTAGACCCCATTCCCATTCCTCGGTCATCACCGTGCGGGCAATGGCCTTGACACGTCTTCTGATCTCGGCTTTGCTCAGCTCGTGGGTGCTGATCCGAGTTGGATCATACTGGCCACTCATGTGGCAGATCTTGTGAACTCGGTCTTGGAGGGGGGAAACTCGGCGGCTGATAAAGGTCCTCAGGAGATCATCGCTTGTTAGTCCTGCCTTCACCAGCTCCTCCATGACCTTGTGGATCTGGTTGATCTCGATGTTCAGGTCCTTCGGGTTGAGGGACCAGTTGAACTGTTCAGTGGGGGTGGTGATGTTGAATATCGGCAGATTCAGATAATCAGCATTGTTCGGGCTGTCCGGGTTCTTCACATAGAAGAATGTGCGCTGCCATTTCCGACATGACTCCAGCCCTTGAATCCGAGGTAACACGGAACCCTTCCAAGGTATGATGGTAGCAGCTCCGCACGGGGTCATCTCCTTGGGCATGTTCTTGTTCTCCGGATCCGGGACACTTTGCTTCCGGAGTTGGAAGTATTTGGCCCAGAGCTCCACCGTGGGCCAAAGTCCGAGGTATCCCTCGGAGAAAGAGACACACGCAGAGAGCGTGGTAATGGCGTTGGCTGGAAGGTGGTGAGGTTGAAGCCGGAACCGATCCAAGAAGGACCGGAAGAACTCACTCGCCGGGAGTCCAAAGCCGCGCTCGAAGTGCGCGACGAAGACCACGCGCTCGCCAGTTTTCAGCCTCGGCTCGGCCTCTTTACCGGGAACCCGGCATATGACTTGTGCCGGAATGCGTTTGGTCCGGACTAGCCAGTCTATCTCGTCCGTTTTACATCGGAACCCTCCCACCCGGCGCGCTCTCCCTCAGCGATATCCTCGGTAGGTTCCGGGGTATTGCTGGTTGACATCTCGGAAGAGATCTGCAAAAGAGACACAGAAGAACCGAGATAAGTGTCTCGGAGTATGTGTGTAATAGAGGAACCGAGATAAGTATCTCGGAGTATTCAGGCTATAAAGGAACCGAGATAGGTATCTCGGAACATTTGGGCAACGTAGGAAAAGAGCATAAGTGGCGGGAAACACGTTTCTGTGGCTATGTGTTTGATGGAAGGATCTACGAGGAAAAATAAATAGAAGATAAATATAAGAACTTGTGAGTTGAAACTTGTGAAGACCCGCGGAGAAACTATTGCAAGATTGTTAAGAGGCACGGTGAAGAAGATCTAAAAGGGATCTGAGTAATTACGGGCAATGGCATCTACGGAGGAGAGAGCAAGTCTGTCGGGGAAGATAAGCAAAGTTCGCCGGAGAGGATGAACGTGTTCATCGGAGAGGATGAACATGTTTCATCGGCGATGCCAAGGGAGATGAACTTACCGGAGATTGCGACGGTGATGCAGGGCGAAGGTGCGCGGGGCTTGCCGGAGTTGCGCGTGTCCAGTGGCGGCGCGAGGTGCTCCGGTGGGCAGTGGCGCGCGAGATCCGGCGTCGCGCGGTGGTGAAGCTCACTGTGCGGCGGCGGCGATATCGCAGGGGAGAGAAGAGGAAGAAGAAGGATGCGGAGAGGACGAGGAGATGTGCACGTCCCCCTATTTATGGGTACGGCGCGCGTGCGGTTTCCTATTTTACCGCGTGCAGTTACCGCATCGTGCGCGCGGATTAACCGCGCCCGATCTGCGCGGTTGCGAGATTTGCGGCCGCACGATCTGCCGCATCGTGGGCCACAAAGTGGTAACGGTACGCGGCGTGATCGTGTGCGGTTAATGGCGCGGGAATCGAGGAGGCACGCCACGGTCAAAGGTACTCGAGTGCTTTTGAGACATGACGGCGCGTGACGTGGGCGGCGTGTGTGCAGAGATGTATCTGTCCTTGTTCAGAAACGAGGCAGCGTGCAGCTTCTCTCTGCCACGTGCTGCGGAGAGATCTTTGAGAGATTGCGGGAATTTTTTGTGTCGAAGAGACCGGCACAAGGGTGAATCTCAGAGGATGTGAAAAGTTCGCTCTTTGAAGCTTGCAATAAATCGGCATGTGAATGTCGGATGGTTGGGTTAAGTTGAGTTGGTCGAGAAAGCTTTGACTTGCTCTATCAGCAGAATTCTAGTGCCGGAGAAAGCCGACACTGGAGCTTATGTCGAACTCAGTGAAAGAGGTTGTTCACGGCTTTACGGTTGAACCGACATGGTAATGTCGGATGCTTGTTACGGCTGTTTCGGTTGGTTCATCCAAGGCTTCAGGACCGCACCAGCTTCGGGAACTAATGTGGGGGGCTACCCCCGGGTAGGGTCATGATGAGGTAAAAGCTATGCCAAGTGTGGGCCAAGTTACAGTGATACCGGCTTACCTAGGCTTCAGAGTGGGATGCAGGTGCAAACCGACATAGGCGTATCGAGATACCCCCATCCGGAAGGAACCGATATATCATGCTGGTGATAGCCGGCATGTGTCGACCGAGACAAGGGATCCGAGATAAGGAACCGAGATAACATAACCGACATATGTATGTCGGTAACTTGTGTGTTTTCTTATGTGCAGGGAAGGATATTTGAGGAAGGAGGATCCGGCATGTCCATGCCGGGTTATCCATATGTCGGACAAGAGTCAATGCTCCTGTCACCTCCCGTCTGGCACGGGAGCGCCTGACACGGAAGCGCCTGACACGGGGGCGTGCAGGAGACCGAGATGGCAGGCCATCATTCCACCGCTGACTCCGGGTTATCCGGGAACAGACTGCGAGGCAGGGGCATGGGCAGGCCCTGTCTTGTCGCTGACCTCGGGCGTACTTTGGAGCAGAGATATGGGACAGGACATGGGCAAGCCACGTCCTGTCCACTATGCAGAGACAATCATGACGTGCAGGCGTGCATGTCTGCAGTGCCGGTACGGAGAGGTGACCGTTGCAAGGGGTATTCCGGTAACCCGGTTTAGCCTATATATGTGCCATTACCCCCTCCTGCGTGAGGGACGATGCCCTGAGAGACACTTCTCCCCATAGCATTATCTTCTACCTTGTGCTTTGCACCATTGTTGTGTTATACAGCTCAAGGAGCAAGCTTGTATTTGTGATACCGAGATATACAGAGAGACAGACAGGAGTAGGGGTTTTACCTCCTCACGAGGGTCCTGAACCTGGGTAGACCTTGGTGTGCTGTTGTGTTCTTCGTGTGCGCTTCTTAGCGCGCTAGCCCTCTCCCAGATTCCACCAGCGTCCATCAGCCGTGATACCACCACGACAGCTAGTGTGCAAGAAATGCTCGCTACCAACAAGAAGCTAATGAGCAGTCTAATGTTGAAAAGTAAAAGAGATTAATAGATGTATCTCATCTTAGAATATTGTCTTTCTTTTCAGCTGGCGGAGTTACGGTGTACTTTGATGTATTGTTTCAAACGTTGTGCGGAGAGTGGGTTTTTTTGGAACCTAGGCTACATGGAGCCCGTTTTGTTTTTAAAAATTTGAAATCGACATTTTTAAAATTTCAAAAATCACGAAAACATTCCCGGGTGTAGATATTGTTGAGATCTACAATCGTGCAAATTCCATCTCCGAATTCGTTATATTTTGGGCATGTTATTCCTATATATCATCGGTCCAGGTTCAAAGTTACTTGCACCTTGAATACCACGGCAGTTGCTTGAGGGACTAATTGGTTGGATGTAGAGTTTGGCTTTGGCTTACTTGCTTGATTACGCGCGCGGGCGTTGACCTGCAAACGAGCAGCCGCGTCGTTCGTCGGCTGCATGGGTGGTGGTGGTGAAGGCAAACTTTGGCTGCTAATTATATAATTCCCGTTTTGTTTCTAGCTAGCAGCAGCGAGGGGCTTCGATCTGACTCCTTCGCTTTCTTTCTTTTTTCTTCTTTACAGACTGGGACGACGATATATATACGGCCGGACCGGTGGAGCTGAGCTAGCACACATACATCCACTAGTAGAAAAGGGGCCATCCGTTTGGGCCATCTATCCTGGCCAAATTATAACCCGGGATAGATGCACCATTGATCCCGGGTCGAGCCGTCATGGCGCCCGTGGGCATTGATCCTGGGTCGGTTGGGACCTTTGGTCCCGGTTCGTGACACGAACCGGGATCAAAGGGTCTTCACATGCGCGCACATGCGTCGCAGCGCTGGGCCTCTCTGGCAGGGGAACTTTGGTCCCGGTTCGTGTTACAAACTGGGATCAAAGGGTCTCCCTGCTATATCCACCCCGAGCTAGCTCGAGTTCATCACCATTTCTCCTCCATTTTCCTCTCTCCCACTCAAATTAATCCCCATTTTTTTGCACCATTTAAGAGGATTGAAGTCACCCCATCTATTCAAAGGTTAGCAACATCGTTCTTTCCTCCGGCGTTACAACTTTAGCTAATTTCGTTGCTAGTTTAGCTCATTTCAATTTTGTAATGCTAGCAAGGTGTTTGATGAAATGCCCAAGCTAGAAAGTGCATTTGCATTTTGAGCTCAAATTAATTTATTATTTGTGGATTTTAGTGTTGTCCCCGTCTTCACTGCCGTCGATAGCCCGCGTCGTCCCGTCACCGGCACCACTTCGGTGAGCCTCTTTTATATCTTTTATTTTTAAAACATATATATACTTGTATGATTTAAATGCATATTTATTTCTTGTATAATTAATTTCTTATGTTTTTTATATGTATAGTGTCATGGTTTTGATATCCGTCCCCGTCGGCCCTCGTCCGATCTATGATTCGGATGTGGTATATTTTCATAACTATTTGTTTCGTTTCGTGTTTATCACACTCATGCCCGACCAACTTGACGTAGAGATATTTTTATTTAGGAGGTAGTTGAACCGGAAATTCCAGTCGACCCTATTGTCGAGTATTTTAAAAAGGAAAACGACGATTTGAAAGCAAAATTGAAGATAAGCGAAGATCTTTGTCTCCAATACCTAGAAGAGAAGAGTGTATTGGACTTGAAGATTGCCGACATCGATGATGCTTACGGGGTCGTCGTCGCTGCTCACGAGATGAAGATGGAGGCAATTCGCTTCAAGCTTAAAAAGATTAGAAAATATGCCATTAGTCGAGAGGCTTGGTATCATTATGCTGTTGGTTCAATAGTTACCTTAGTTGCGATTTTGATCGCATTTGTTGTTGGATTTAAATTCTTTAGATAGTTGTATGTTAGGTTCAATTAATGTATGTTTCATTAGAACAATGTATTACATTTGGGCACTACTCTACTTTGGTTTTAATGTGATGAACTTGTATTAATTAATTTGGTCAGTACTATATATTTATGATGTAGAGTAATGGTTTTTGATATATTTAGATAATGCAGATGAGTCGGCAATGGATGTACAGTGACCGACGCGGTCTCGACTTTATCAATGGCATGCATAGTTTTCTCCGTGTGGCTAATGATAACAAGCCGTCGAGTGGTTATATTCTTTGTCCATATAGAGTCTACAAGAATAAGCGGGATTACTCTACGTCAAGAACCATTCACGTCCACCTGTTGGAGGAGGGTTTCATGGATGGTTATTATTGTTGGACCAAGCACAGAGAAAGAGGGGTTATGATGGAAGAAAATGAAGAAGAAGAGGATAATGACACCTATCCTACGTTCACTGCAGACGGTGATACTCCAATGGGGGAAGACGAAGCTGAAGAAGAGCCCAATGATGATGAGCCCAATGATGATTTTGGCCGGGCCATTCTTGATGCACGGATAAACAGCGGAAGTGAAAACGAAAGGTCGAAGTTGGATAGCATGTTAGAGGATCACAAAAAATTGTTGTACCAAAATTGCGAAGATGGCCAGAAGAAGCTTGATACCACGCTGGAATTGCTGCAATGGAAGGCAGAGAATGGTACAACTGACAGAGGATTTGAGAATTTGCTGAAAATAATAAAGAAGATGCTTCCAAGGGATAACGTACTGCCCCCCAGTACGTACGAAGCAAAGAAGATTGTGTGCCCTCTAGGATTAGAGGTGCCGTTATATGCTAATCTAAATCTTGACATTCCTGGAGGTGACGGCGAGAGGACACTAGGAGATGCCAAGAAGTCCATCATTCTGTGGCCAAAGAAATACATCTTGTTTCCAAACTTGCCGCCGCCAAGGCCACCGACTCCTCCAAGTAGCAACCCCCCACCTCAAGATCCACCCTCCCCACGTCATGATCCATCCCCCCCACCTCAAGATCCTCCCTCCCCACGTCATGATCCATCCCCTGCACCACCACCTCAAGATCCATCCCCCCACCTCAAGATGCATCCTCGCCACCTCGTGACGACTGTCGGGAGCCCAACCCGAGTCCATCCCCACCACCTCAAGAAAGAGTGCGCTCTGTTTCGCGGAAACTAAAGATCCCGTCGAAATATACAGAGAGGTGCGCTTTAAACTTCCCGCCAGAAACTCGAGAGGAACGTGAGTTGCGAAAGCCTCTTCCAAAGAGATCCTACGACTTGACTCCAGAGGAACTCGAGGAGTCGGTGCGAGCTGATGTGAAAAAACTATTGGCACCGAAACGGCACATGCAAAAGGAGGTAATAGCACCGGGAAAAGTGGCACAATTTCTGAAAAATCTATCGACTGGGTCGGCACGGCCGCCTATTCTGCGAGACGACTATGATCGTACCATTGAAAAGTTAATTAGAGAACGGAATTTGTAGGAGAATGAGGCATGTCGCCAAAAGAGGGAGCAGCAGCAGATGGCAGCTAAAAAGGCCCAGCAGGAGAAGGAGGCTGCATTTCGCCAAAAGAGGGAAGCTAATAAGAAATCCAGGAAACAAGTGGCCCAGCTCGGAGAACAGGCAAACCAGACGGTCCCCGCGTTCAAAGTGGTGTCCGATAAGGAAATACAGCAAGACACAATTCGCATAGAAAACCCCAAAGAGTATATGTATGCATGGACATATGCCTACGGGAAGCCCTTGGTCAGACCTGAGATGGTCAAATCTCTGCCGACACAATTGCGACGTTTGCATGAGTGGTACGAGGGAGCCGTAAAGAAGCACCATGAGTATTTCCACGTTTCATATAAGAAAGACCATTATTTAGAGGATAACGCGATGTATGTGCCGTTTGCCGAAATATTTCAGTTATTCAATCAAGACTCCCTCGACAAAGCCATCATCAGCTGCTATTGTTTGTAAGTGATTTATTTTATGCAATTTAATTAAGTCTCTATCTCAGCTCGTTCGTTGCCAATTATCTAACTTTATTCTTTTGTACGCTATTATATATGCAGAATGAAGATCGTCGAATGCAGAGACAACGGAATCTATAGTTTAGGGTTCATGGACCCATATTGGATTCATGAAGTAACCGTAAGGAACCATCCCGAGGACACCGAGCATTACATGCTCCAATATCTAGTGAAACACCATACATGTGAAGATATACTTCTTCCTTACAACTTCAGGTGAGTGTTACCGTACCTTCTACACATTCTACTTTGCTTACTCGATGTTTAGTATAACTCATGGACATATAAATGTGTGAAGCAACCATTGGATTCTGGTAGACATTAGACCTGAACAAGCATGCGTTCAAGTCCTGGACTCGTTAAGGAAAATATGGACGATTATATCAACTTGCAAGCAATGTTTCAGAGGTAATTTCAGTCATTATCGCTCTATATATCGATCTCTTTCGTTCGTTCAAGTCCTTTGATTTTTTCTTTTGCCGGCCAGGGTTTGGGAAAAGTTCATTACCGAGGTTCGTGGGACTTGGAAACCACACCTGTTTTGGTATGAAACCAAGGTAAGTAGTAGCACTATATATATATGTCCGCGCAACTTTTAAATTCTAGTTTCAGCACCATTATCATGCTTGATTGTTATTTTGATTAAATTCTATTCTTTGTAAAGTGGTGTCTGAGGCAGGCACAAGGGAATAATTTATGTGGATATTATGTTTGCGAGTACATACGATCTTTTGTTCATCAGTGGGATAGAAAGCTCAGAACAACAGAGGTCTGTATACACTATCGGCAATTACTTCATTACCATATTTGTGTTCATTTCCATTTTCACATTTTCTGATGATTTCACATTTTCTTATTGATCTAGATGGAACGAGAGAAGGACAAGCTCATACCAACGAAGTGCCTTACAGCAATTCAAGAGGAATTGGCAGGATTTTTGAACAAGGAGGTCCTGAAGAAATCCGGAGAATTTTTTCACCCTAGAAATTATTTTCTGCCTCCAATGTAATTGACGTGATCTCGACGTGAGAAACGTGTTGTCGGTGTGTGACTTAATTATATATGTATCAAAACGTATGTGTGTGACTTATATGTATGCATCACGCGTGACATCGATCGATGTGTCAACTTTATATATGTGTGTGACTTTGTATGCGCAACGTGATCTTAATTAAAGGAAATAATTAAATGGAAAACAAAAAATCGAAAACCCTAAAAAATAAGCAAATAAAATACAAAAGATGCAAACCCTTTGGTCCCGGTTCGTGTCACGAACCGGGACCAAAGCTCTCCCGCCCTGCGCGCCCAGCCGCGCCCACGTGGAGGCCCATCTATCCCGGGTCGTGGACACCCGGGATAAAAGCCACCCCCCTCTAGTCCCGACCATTTAATCCCGGTTGTAAACCCGGGATCAAAGGCCCTCTGGACCCGGGATAGATGGGCTTGTTTCTACTAGTGATCCACGCATGCGACCCGTGCGCCGTACGTGCCTCACTACGCGATCGGTAACAGCTAGCTGCTCGCGACATGTTCCCAAATACTCCTCGTCGTCGTTTGAGAAATCTCCACGTTAACTTGCACGCTTTTTGAAAAAAAAAGTATGGTTGTAAAGTAATATTTTTTCCATTTTTTAATAATATTGTTTGCACCTATCTAACCTTAATGTTTTTGTAGATGTATAACATACAGGTAAACAACAATTTTTCCATGGGGTGGTGCTAACACTCGCTCCCGTGGTAAAAATTTCAAGAGCGAAACGAAAAGTTACCTACATCTTCTTCATCTTCTCCGTCTCCGGCAACTCTCAATTTGCCTCGCTTGCCCGTGGATATGACCCGTCGACTTGCACTGGGCGGTGGATTCAAGTTTAGACTTGGCCAATGTACTACTAAATTTAAAGTAGTTTCTTTAAATGGGGGAGTTTAGCCCCAGCATATGCATTAAAGGGATGCACACATCCATTTTATTGCGGAATTTTAAGTATCAAGTTTACAAATCATGGGTCGCACAAAGTGCACACATCCATAGCGCCTCGCTGGTCTACTGGTAGGAGGAAGCGAAGCTTGTACATCACCTGTAGAAAATTTGCATTGATAGATTTGTTAAAAACAACATCATTGCGACAATTTCAAATTGCCCAAAGCAAAGTGTAAACAACAATTTTAATACGCCCCTTGATTTTCTTGTTCGCCCTATTCAACCAATTCCCAAACATATTGGTGACATTAGTTAGTGGAGAGATACTAAAAGTAAATTGAACAAACCTCCATACAAAACAAGCCAACTTACAAGAAATAAAAATATGGCCAATCAATTCCGTTAAATCACACAATACACTTAGTGCACCATGTCCATTTTTTTAAATAGTTTATCTTTGGTAAGCAAAACTTTTGTTAGAGGAACCACATAAAAATCTTAATTATTGTGGAAAAATCTAAAATAGTTACATCCTTTCACATATCCTCCATTGTCTGGAGGGTCCACTATGCTGCCCTGCTTCCTCAATCCGACACCAGTTTGCCACCCCCGGCCATTGCTCTAGCCCCCGAGGGTTGGCTTTTTCACTAGTGTCGGCATGGCTCCCCACCTCCACACCCCAAGTCCCTTGTTTGCATGTGACACAGTTAGCAGCTCTGTCTCACTTTCTTCCTCGAGGGCAAGACGTCAACAACATCGCCGCGATCTCAAATCAATGGGTGGAAACAACATAATTTTCTTTTCCTCCCTCAACTCCACTAGATCTCGTTTCAATCAAAATAACAATTCAAAATATTCAGCCATATATCGCCGCGTGCTTTATCGTTGCAAAACATAAGACGTAAGGGCATCTCCATCCGTGCCTCCCAGCGCCCCCAGGAGCCGCAATAGCGCCGTTTGGGCCAAATAGCGCCGTTTTTCTCCCAGTCGCCCCTCCCCCGCCAGGAACCCAAATAGCGCCGTTTCGGCCAAAACTAGCGCCGGCGCTCCCAGGCCAGACCCATCCCACTGGGTTCCGCCTGGGGGGTCGGCGGAAGGGAAAACGTGCGTGGGCCAGCACTGTCGGCGAGACAGCGCATTTCCCCACCCCCGCCTCACCCTTTCCTCTATCCCGTCTCGTCGCCGCCATGTTGCCGCCGGCACCACCCCTCCCCCTCCGCCGCACACAAGCAGCTCGGAAGCCCACCATCTCGCCCAATCAACGCCTCCGGCCGCCCCTCCTCCCTCCGCTGTGATCTAGCCGCAAGGAAGGCTCCGGGAAGGCTCGCACCCACCTCGCCTGCTAGGTGTTTGGCGTTTTGTCCGCCAAGCCATGGACTCCGACGACGAGGAGCTGCTCGCCGAACTGCTTGATGAGGAACCCGAGGCCGCCATCGACGATGAAGAACACTTGCTCATTGATGCATGTAAAATGCATACATGAACTTTGCACTTTAATTGCTTATATTCCAATCATATTTGCATCATATAAGGGTTATATCAATGTTTTATCATGATTTTGGGAATACTTCATAGTTTTCCCATTTATTTGGAATTAATCCTGCACAGGCAGAAAACCCTAGTTTTGTATTTTAATGTTTCAGGGACCCAAACGTCAACGAAATCACCTGGAAATTTACGGGCGTCAATATTTGGAAGGAAGAAGGACTATGGAAAAAGGAAGCAAGCAAACGGAGACCCGAGGGCCAAATGGGCCTGGCCCACGCGGCCAGGTACTGTGGCCGCGTGGAACCCACCCGTTTGGGCCTCGTGGCTCCGATGCCGTCGATCTTCGCTCCACCGCCTTCGTCTTGACCTAAAAACGACTATAAAAAAGGTCCCCCGTCGTTCTCTGGAAGGAGCGCCGCAGAAACACAGAAACACCGAAACAGAGATCAGGAGCTGCAGATTGGAGGGGGAAAACTCCGGCGGGGCGCTGCCGGCGTGGTCTCCACCTCCTCCATCGACTTCTCCACCGTCTCCATGATGAAGAGGGAGTAGTCCACCTCTGGACTATGGGTTTGTGGAAGTAACTTATGTATCTCTCCTCTCTTGAGCTTCACTAATTAGTACCGTATGAGCTGCTGAACATGATTACGGTCACCGTTGTAATACCTTTGTGGTGGATCTTTATGAGTTAATATATGTTTGAGATTGCAATGTTTGTTTCAGTTATGAGTATAGATGCATATTATGTACCCCGTTCTTGTCTACTTGTTTTGATCAAGCATGTTTATGAGAGCGTGTGAGGGGGAACGTGTGCATTAGTTGGAGTAACGGGGGGTGGCTAGTGCAGTGAACGTGAGAGAAAGTTCTGCGATCCAATTTGGTATCTTTACCTTACTTTGTTACCTCACTGGGGATAAACTAAAATACCATGCTACCGGAGATGTGGGTGTGACCATTGCCACTACTCCATGACTAGATCTAGCATGTTCTTATTTTCACTTCATGTCATGATACTTATTGCTATACTCTGAGTTATCTTAATTACTGAGGTGTTATGATTTAGTTCGCATCTTGGTGGAGTATAAGAGAGGTTAATAACCAAAAGATCTCTATGTTAGGACGTGATGCCCATATATCTAAGTAACTTGTTATCAAACCCTGTGTTGCAATCTCATATGTTAACTTTGTGTGTTCCATTGTCTACCACTTTATAAAGAGAGAGTGCATTTGTGAAACCATGAACCCCAGTCCATTTTTAATCATAAGAAACACCTTTCCAACACCATATAACACTTTTATATTTTCAGCCATCATTAAATCCAAAAATACAAAAATACTTTTCATCTTGCATACATCATTTAAAAACCCAAAAATATCATTTACCATTGCATCCACCATCATTGCATATTTATTTCCTGTTTGCATTGCATAACTATCCTGATATCATTCTTACACCTTGTGCTTGACAACCACAGGTGAGGTTGAGGACCAAAATATCTAATCTTGTTTTGTAGGTAACCAAAAGAAGGATAAGAAGATAAATCTACCACTGCAGATTCCCCGAGAGTTCGATATTAAACCCTCGAGTCACCCCTCGTGGGAAAACTGTCTTCCACTATACTATACACTCTGCACTTGGAGTCTCAACCTAAATCCGTTATTTGTGCAGGCATCAAGACTTGCTCTTCGGGATCATCACTCATCCTCACCTGTCTTGCTAGCATGCTCGCAAACGAGACGAGGCCGTGGCATGGTGGCTCAGCGCCCGGTCGCCGCAAGAGCAAGCCGAGGCAGCGCTACGAAGGCTACTGCATCCTCTACTCCGACTATTTCACCGATAATCCCCTGTAGGACGAGACGGTGTTTCGGCACCGTTTCAGGATGAAGCGGAAGCTCTTCCTCGACATTATGCATGTCATCCGAGAGTTCGACACCTACTTCAAATTGAAGAAGGATTGCACCGACACGGTAGGCTTTAACTCAATTCAAAAGTGCACGGTGGCAATGAGACTGCTTGCATATGGTACTCCCGCTGATTCGCAGGATGATTATCTGCGCATGTCCGAATCCACTGCCATTGATTGCTTGAACAGGTTCTGTCGGGCAGTGGTTGCAGTGTTTGGATCAACATACTTGCGATCACCCAATGCGGAGGACACTGCTCGGATCCTTGCCACCAATGAAGCAAGAGGCTTTCCTGGGATGCTTGGAAGCATCGACTGCGTGCATTGGGCTTGGAAAAACTGTCCATTTGCTTGGCAGGGGATGTACAAAGGCCACAAAGGAGCTTGCAGTATGATTTTTGCGGCTGTGGCTACACATGATCTATGGATTTGGCATGCCTTCTTTTGCATGCCAGGAACTCACAATGACATCAATATTCTGCAGGGCTCGAATGTCTTTGCCAAGCTTGTTGAGGGTCATGCTCCCCCGTGAACTATGAGATCAATGGGCACCAGTACACCAAGGGATACTATCTTGCAGATGGCATCTAACCAAAGTGGTCAACATTTGTGAAGACTATCTCCAACCCTGTGCCAGGAAGCGCGAAAGCTTTGTTTTCCAAGTGCCAGGAGGCTTGTAGGAAGGATGTTGAGCGGGCATTTGGTGCGCTGCAGTCTCGATTCACTGTTGTCCGGTACCCATCTCTGACTTGGTCCAAGGCCAATATGTGTGAGGTGATGAACTGTTGTGCGATCTTACACAACATGATCATTGAGAGCGAGCGGAATGATCCGATGGATGATAGTGAGCCATATTACTGGCAGGGTCCTCTTGCAGATGTAGATCACCAGATGTCGGCAACATGGGCAACCTTCCTCGCTATGTGTCAGGAGATTCGAGACCCGGCGATGCATACACAACTGCAGAATGATCTGGTGGAGCACTTGTGGAGGCGCAAAGGCAATGGCAATGTCGATCCCTAGTTTTATTTGTTCTATTTGCTTGCATTGTTGAATTATTTGTGTGTGCATTTGTATATTGAACTATTTGTGTGTGAATTTGTATGTTGAACTATTTATGTGTGGATTTATATGCCGAAATGTTTGTGGAATTTTGTATGTCAAATTTGGGCGAAAATCGCCGGCTGGGGGCGGCCTGGGTTCGGCGACTTGGAAACGCCGCCCCCAGCGCGTCGAATAGCGCCGTTGCCCCCCAGGTGGGCCAAAATAGCGCCGTTACCCCCCCCCCCCCAGGCGGGCCAAAATAGCGCCGTTTTTGGGCCTGGGGCACACCGGCTGGAGATGGCCTAAGAGCATCTCTAGCAGAGCCCGCAAAACGCGCAAACCCACAAAATTCCGGCGACTTTACGGGTTAGGGGCCATTTTTGGGGCAGAGCAGCGCCTGCAAATTTGGGCCAGCCCGCAAACGTTTTGAGGGGGCCCGTGAAACTCCACCTCTAGCCTCTATTTATCTAGATTGCGACCGCATTTGAAGGTCCAACCCTCATTTCTCCACCGTCGCCGACGAGCGATTCCTCTCCCACTCTGCTGTCTCAGACGAGCGATTCCTTCTCCCCTTCCATAGATCCGGCGACGCCGACCCCCCATGGCGCCGAAGAGGGAACCAGAGCCGCTCCCCGGCGACGACAAGTTCGGCGGAGACTACTCCGACGTGAACCAGGTGCTGGTCATCCGCAGCGACGGCACACAGAAGCGGTTCGCCCGCAAGAACGAGCCGGTGCCGGAGTCGCTCCTCGTCCGCGAGGTGCCGGAGTTTGACCGGCTCCGGTGGGAGCGGGAGCTCGTCCGCCGCCGCTGCGAGCAGCAGCTCCTCGCGGGCGCCAGCAGCTCCTCCGCCGGAGGACTACGAGACCGCGCAGTTTGGCACCCCCCCCCCCCCTCCGTCCGGAGGATTTCGTCTCCGACGAGGACCTCGAGCGCACCTTGACGATGACGACTCTGCGGTCTAAGCACGAGGCGGCAGAGGATGCCACCAAGGTCAAGCGCGACGAGGAGCTCGAGGAGATCGTCGTGCAGCATGTCCTCGTCCTGAGCACCCTGCCACCGGTCATCAACCTCGTCTCCGACGACGAGGAGTGACGCTCCTCCGCCGCGCCCATGGCTCTGGTGAGGAGCCGAACTTTGCCTTCTATGGTTTGGTCGGCGGCGATCTATAGTTTAGTGTTCTAGGGTTCGTATTTTGTGTTAAATTCGTGAAGAACATCCATCTGTAGTGAAGAACATCCAAAATGATGAACTGCGTTTGTTCCCGCGAAATCTGAAATGTTGAAAAACGCGAATTTGTAGTTTCGTTTGAGGGCTCTGTTCTTCGCGGCACCCTTTCTTGAGCAAAATGACGAAAAACGCGACCCTCAAAAATGTTTTGCGGTTCCGCTTTTTGCAGGCTCTGCTAGAGATGCTCTAAGTATCTCGAGTACTTACACGTGTGCACGCAACACAGGTCAAGTGTATTTGGCCAGCAACCCCTGCCGGCAAGGCATCGATGAATCAGTTGAATAATGCCATAGTGATATCAATTTGTTTTGTACTCCCTCCGTTCCAAATTAGATGACTTTCATTTGTCCACATACGGATGTATCTAGACATGTTACAATTATAGATACATCCACATGTGTACGAATGGAAAGTCATCTAATTTAGAACGGAGGGAGTAGCTAGCTATCGCAAGCTTATTTGGGCGTCTCGCGGTCAATCATGCGTATGCATACGGACGGAGTGATGCATGATTGATTGACGGATGGGTCCATAGGCAGATAGTGAGAGTGGCCCAGCCCCGGTCTCTCGTCTCATGCATCTTGTCCGCTTTCGATATAGCGATGGCGCCCAGCCCAGACATAGAAGAAACAAATTACTATCTGCCCTAGTGAGGCAGACCGGTCTATCTGGCTCATCATGCAAGCAAAGGAAGCATGCACCAAGCTTGTCTCAAACAAAAAAAAAAAGTATGCACGAAGCTGTACTGATTACTGAAACTGACGTGTTTCCGGCCGGGACAATCATAGCATACCACTGCCTTAAGTAATGCCTTAAGCTGGCCGAGTTAGCTCGCTAGCTAGCCTAGCTAGTCCAACTTGAGGCGCACCTACGTGTTGGTGAAAAGTTATTTTCAGTATTCCCTCGGTTTTACTAATGTGTATTTCAATATTAACTACGTACATATATACTAAAATGAGTGAATATACATACATATAAATAAGTCTAGTTATATTTGAATCAAGAAAAATGCCTAAACGGAGAGACTAGTAAACCATGTAGGTACACGTGGACGTACACTATGGTTTTTCGGCAATGACGTGGACGTATCATGGATACAGGTAGGAACCAATCCAGGAGCCGTCGATCTCCTCTTAACACGTAGCACTACCGGAGTTAGTACTTAGCTCGATGGAACGTGTTAACATGCACAGTACGTATCGCTTGCCTCTCGATTCACAAGTCCGTACGTCCGTCCTAGATTGACTTGACATATCTACATTATCTTGTCCACAACGTTTACGAGTAAGTACGTACGGTTATCGATCGCAACCACCACCGGCTCATCATTTGTTTTTTCTTCTCCACATCTTGATCGATCGGCCCGTCGACACGTAATCGGTATGGGCATATGGCCAGAACGGACACTGCACGTATGAATGGTGCCAGGTATTTCTAACAACGGGAAGGACCCCCCCAAGTTATACTATTAACTAAAGAAAGTGAGGTTTTATATAAGGACAGGTGACACCCTTTGTCTATCAGTGAGAGTAGCCAATTTTTCCGACGACGAGGACCGTTGCTTTTCCGGTGCGTCAAACGGGTCGCTGCGGCCGGCATCATGGTGGAGCAGAGAGGACTCGTCCAGGAGTACGTGCAGACCTGGTGACAGCTGGAAGATAGTGCACCTTGTGTTGGGTTCGTGGTTGGAGGCTGACGGTTCTGATTCACTACTCCGACGTCGTCGTGTGGGGTTCCAATGATGAAGTTCGGGGTGAGATAGACTACAATCGGATCCAATGTGCCCTTCTCCACTAGGCAATCTCGTCGTCGAAGATATACCTACGACTAACAGCGCCGCCAAGGACGGAACCATTCGGGGTGAGATTTACTCGCGATTTTGATCACTGTGGACTCTGTTTTCTCCCCTCATCAACGCATGCATGGCTTGGCCGCGTTGCGGCTATTTAGTAGGCGCCTTAAAAACCGAAATGGGGGAGTAGAAAACTTGAAAAACCATTTACTTACAAGTGTCGTGCATGTTATCCTTTGTGTAGTAATGCTCCGTTTTAAGTAGTCAGACTGGTCAGGCTCAGCTAGCATGCATCAAATTAGCTAGGAGCAAGCTTGGGCGCCTGCCCCAATCTGTACTGAAACTGACGTGTTGACGGGAGCGCGGCGTGGACAACTAATAATCATACTCCTCATACACCACTGACTGCCTTAAGCAATGCTTGAATTCGATCGAGTTACTACTAGGCTGCTAGTCGAACTTGAGGCGCACCTACGTACGTGGATGGTGAAAAGTCATTTCTTTTTTTGACAAGGAGCTCGTGTACAAGATCAACAAGTGAAAGAACACACACGCACGATCAGAGGCAAGATCGAACTCACACGCAGCGAACGCAGATCCGCCGAGCAGCACACCGTCTTCAACCACCAGCAGCCGCCGGAGCCGAAGAAGGCAGCCTCACCACACACCGGAGGAGCCAGCTGGAGCAACCTTGTTGAGCAGCCGCATGAGCCAGCTGACGCGAGCACCAGCATCTGCACGTTGAACGAGCATCGGCCTCGAGCTGCCCCTCCACCGCCATCGCCGCCTCGCGCCGGAGACGACCACGACAGCTCCGCCCATCTTCCACCGCACCCTCCGCGACCAACGACGAGGAAGAAGATCCGCCTGCAAACTCCCAGATGGGTTAAGCAGAAGCACCAACTCCGCCGGAGCGGAGACTGCCGAACCCCAAAAGCACGAGCAAGCGCCGCCACCACGGCCGCCAGCTCGGGAAAGAGCACGCCGCGGCTCCGGAGAGCAGCGGCCGCGCCCGCGACGGCAGATCTGCCCTGAGCCCCCGCCGGAGCGCCAGGAACAGAGGAGGGAGCTGCCGCCGCCAAAAGCCTCTCCGGCCGCGCCGCCCTCACCACAGCGCCGCCGGCAGGCCACCCACACACACCTAGGCTATGTACACGGCGGGATCCGTCGATTCCCCGACCTCCCGCCGCCGGAGCGGCCGCGGAGGCGAGGGATCGAGCGGATCGCGCGCCGGCGAGCTGGTCTGCGAAGGTTTCGCCCAAAAATCGCCTACGCTCACTGTAGCAGGTGGGGAGCGAAAGGATAGGGTCGGGGGCAACGCTCGTGAAAAGTCATTTCTATTACCAAAGCGCAGCAATTGTGTTTTTTTGGCAAAGGACGTGGACGTAACAGTCATGGATACACATATGAAGGAATCTAGTATATATATATATATATATATATATATATATGTGTCCGCAAAACTACTATATATATTTCAGCTATTCAAGAACCAGTTTCTGAATAACTATTCAGAGCACCTTTTCTGAACTTCCGTTCGTATACTATGTTAACTTCCGGACGGAACTCCCAGATTTTCTGTTTTGCGGACAGTATTTTCAACGCAATTTTCCAACCGTTTATCGGAATGACGCAAGCGATATACCGTTGGAAAGGTACTGAAATTGCGCACCTTATTCGTCTTGACAGGTTTTTCAAATTCTTTACAATTTTAAAACAATTTTAGAAATACTACACACAATTTTCACGAATTTCTCCATTTTTGTACTGTTTTTTGGCCGCCATTTTCAAACCGCTCGTCGGATTGATGCAAATGATACGCCGTTGGAAAGCTATGGAAAATGCGAATCTTTTTCGTCAATACGGGTTTTCCAAATTCCTTAGGGTTGTAAAACAATTTTAAAAATACTTAGTGCAGTTTTCGGGAATTTCTCCGTTTTTTACTGTTTTTCGGCCGCCATTTTCAAACCGTTTATCCGATTAATGCAAACGATACGCCGTTGGAAAGCTATGGAAAATGCGAGTCTTCGATATCTCTAGACAATTTTCCAAATTCTGTACGGTTTAAGAGCAGATTTAAAAATACAAAATTCTGTTTTTTAGATTTTTAGGTCCAGCGGACAGTGTTTTGTCAATTAATTTCAAACCGCTTATCCAAATGTAACAAATGATACGGCGTTGGAAAGATATTGACTAGACGCAACTTTTTCATATAGAAATGTTTTTGAAATTCCTTATAGTTTTTGATTAATTTCGAAAATACGAAAAACAGAGTAACAAGATGACATTGGAATAGATTTAAAATTGGCACGTTTATAAAGTTCGGAATGGACGAATTAACATGGGAGAGTCAAATTAGACTCATATCATTGCCAATTGCACGTAGCGGTGATCGATTTGGACAAACATAAATCATATCAATGATTTCTATGCGTAGGATTTCCGCCCAGAAAAACAGAGTATCCGAACTTCCTTTTACACGATTGTAAACTTCTGGATGTGCGATAGTGAACTTCCTACCGCGAAATTTTTATTTCGTATCATGCACTATTTTTATTGTAGTTTTTAAACTGTTTGTCCAAACGATGCAAATGATATACCGTTGGAAAGGTATGGAAATTGCGCATACTACTGTGTGGACCATTTTACAAAATTATGCGTGGTCTAAAAGCAGTTTCAAATATACGAACTGCTGTATTTTTAGATTTTTCCCTGTTTTCATGTTGTTATTCGGATGGTGGCGGTCGATTTGGACAGATGGAGCTCGTAGTGATGATTTCTATGCGTATTATTTCCGCCTGGGAAAAACAGTGCATCCGAACTTTCTTTTACACGTTTTGTGAACTTCTGGGTGTGGATAGTGAACTTCCGATCGCGAATTTTTTGTTCTGTGTTGCGCACTGGCTTTCTTGTAATTTTCAAACCGTTCGTCCAAACGATGCAAACTTCTTTTTACTCGTGAATAAATTAAACTTTTCTTCAATAAAAAAGTGAACCTCCGACATGAATTAAATGAATTGCTTGACCTGTAACGGTGACCTTCTCAAAAATATGAAAATTTATCCTCACGAATGAATTTTAGTTTTATTATTAGGAAAAATATGAACCTCAGGGTATGGGTATGGATGAATTGAACTCCCTTTTTAATCTCCCGCAATTAAAAAAGTGAACTTCGTTTTGAAAACAAACATTTTAGAAATGAACCCCCAATAAAAGGTAAACTTCCCTCCCGGTTGAGATGAACTTCTGATACCGTAAAAGTGAACTCCGGACATTGTCAAAGTAAACTTCCGAGAAGTGATAAAATCAAAATATGAACTTGTGTAGTAGCTAATGTGTGTGCACAACATTTACTAGATGTCATGACAAAACTCTCAACCTGATACCGAATTGCAAGATAAGAGGATGCAAACCATTTCTCCACCTTTGACCAAAATTAAAAACAGCAGCATGTACTGTACAACAACGATGGAAGCACTCCAAGTCTCCAACACACAAAGCTAGTAGATTTGTCGATCAGTACGCACGGCAAGCTGAACACCAAAGCATGGGAGAGACACGCTTTACGCTCGCTTAAGCAAATACTCGAACATGTCGCAGTCACCAGTTAGCCAGACCAGGGAACGCAGCTGCGTCCTCCACATAGCAAGCGCACGGGAGACAAACAGAGAACAACAGCGCCTCCGCTCTTTCAGCGTTCCTCCCTTAGTGCTGTTATCGGGAGGGCCACCGTGGCGTGGAGGTGCGAGGTAGGACAGGGGGTGGACGGTGAACTCCCTTTGCATCCTGCGGTGGACTTCCCCGGAGGGCGGACAGTCATCGAGCGAGATGGAGCTCGCCGGATGAGAGCAGGGCTCCCGTGGACCACCATGAGCAGGCTTTCTCCGACGAGCTCAAGCACCGGCCATCAGAGCAGCAGCTGGTCGCGACGCAGAACGAGGGTAGGGGCACCGCCAGCGTAGGTAAACCACAGAGGAAGGTAGTGGCCACGCGCGCGGGCAGGAGGTCGGGGATGAGGCCCACCGCCGGCGGGGGCAAGCCATCCGAGAGGAGCTCTGCATCTGCCACATCGGCAGGAGGTTCGGAGGGTGCGTGAGCCCGTCGTGGTGCCAAAGCTCACTCCAGCTGCTCGAAGGCCGGCGCGGGCCCGTCGCCACTGAAATCGGACATGACTTCAGTGGCAGCTCATCATGCGCGGATGCAGGGGCGAAATTACTAATTGCTGGGGAGGGGCGGGAAGGGGTCGTACGGTGGACCTCCATGGCAGCGCTTGGCGGATTCCCGCGACGGCTACCGGTGAACTCCCGCGGCGGACGGGGCGAGCGTTTCGTGGGGAGCAGGGACGGTGATGTGGCGGCGCTCGAGCAGTTGGCCGGAGGCGCGCTGGACCAGATGGCCGAGGCGCGCTAGAGCAGGTCGCCCGCGGAGCAGCAGAGGCGGGAGGTCCGCTCGAGTCGCCGGTCGCGCTCAAAGGTTCCACGACGGAGGTCGATTCCAAGTCGGCCGCCATGAGATGGGGACGAACGGAGAGGTCGAGCTCGTGGGCAGACGGCGGTGGTAGAGCAAGGCGTGGTGCCGGTCGATGTTGGTGGAAGAGGGAGTATGGGGAGGAAGTTCACGGCGAGCAGGATAGGGGGCGAGGTCGTGCACCCATGGAGAAGGCAGAGTGGCAGCCTCGCGCCGATGGGGGAGGAGCAGGGTGGGCGCGGCCGCATCGCGCCGGTGGGGGAAGCGCTGAGGTGGGGACGAGCGGCGGCAGTGTCCTCCGCAGATGGGGGAGCAGCAGGGAGGAGGGCGGGGTCGAGCGCCAGCGAGCGCTGGTTTCCGGCGCGGCCGGTGGATGCAGGCCTGGCGGCGACCAGAGACGCCCCAGGTAGCTCGTAGGTGGGAGGTGGAGGGGCAGTGCGGCGCGGCTGCAGGAGATCGAGGTTGGCGCGCGGAAGAAGGTGGAGGGCGGTGCGGCTGCGGCGTGCCGTCGGTGGTGGAGACGGTGGTGGCGGAAGGTGCGTGTGTGGTTGGTGGGCGGAAGGACGTGGATAAGGTGGGGGTGGGATTTTTGTGCCGGTTCGGGGTCGGTTGGTTTTTTCGGGTTCAGAAACTCTTTAGTTGGAAAGGTGCTCTAAATAACTATTTAGAGCATCTCTTAAGGGGTTTCTAAATAGTCCCACCCTATATATATATATATATATATATATATATATATACTAGATTTTGAACCTCTAAATTATATTGGCAACTAACTTAATTTTTTCTTGATAGACCGGTGGCATGGGGTAATTCTAGTTAACTATAGGGGTAATTCTAATGACGTACCACAAGAAATCTTAATGATTTTTAGGTATAGATACGCAGTGGGCCGGACCGGCATGCACTAGCAGCTAGCCACTTGGCCAGTACGTACTACTCGATGGATCCAACTGGCAAGGACATGAACTAACTCGAACCGTCTGCTCTCAACACGTACTCCCTCCGTTCCAAATTAATTGACTTGTGTTTGTCCAAATACGGATATATCTATACTTGTTTAGTGTCTAGATACATTCGCTACTAGATAAATGTATGTCAATTAATTTGGAACGGAGGGAGTAGCTAGCTAGCACAGCCGGTTCTAGCAATTCTGTGCTTTCAACATGCCAAAGTACGTACGTAGTACACCCCTTCACATGGGTGCATCTGGCCACGTGTTAGGCTTTGATGTGTGTTGTGCATTCTAGCTAGTGCAACATGCATGCACAGTAGGTATCACTTGCCACAAATCTCGAATTCTCGATCGATTGCCAAGTCCGTCCGTACGTCTATCCTAGCTAGCTAGTCTCACATATCTAATTATCTTGTCCAGAGCAAGTACGTAGTACGTACGGTTATCGATTGCCTTGCCGGCCCATCTTCATCTCGATCTGTGTGCATCTGCGCGCGCAATGACAGCCACGTGTGTACTTACCCAAGTCTTTCTTTATTTCTTCTTAGCATCTTCATCGATCGCCGACACGCCAGGATCGATCGACGTACAGTATGATCGAACGATACCGCGCGCCTAGGGTCATCGTTTCAGCAACATGCATGCCATTAATCTTTTTTTTTTCCCTTATCTGATGATACAAGTTGTAGTATCTGATCAGACTTACAAGCACTCACACCACATACACGCACACCACAAGCTGTAAGCCTAACCAAGAACTACGCCCTTATACCCGGTACCGTCTGGTATGAAATATTACCTCATGTGGCTCACAGACAGAGAAGTGAGAACTTTATTGGCGAACACTGTTCTCCATGAACAGTGCGCTCCGAACTGTTCCTAATAAACAACACCCCCGGGTGAGGAAAACACAAGTCGATCCTAAGGATCAAACTTGCGTCAGCTGCCTGGCCACTGCCAGAGCAAGCCACCGAGCCACGCTCGGTCCTCTGCATGTCATTAATCTCTAGCCATATAAGTAATTTCTTGGGCGCAGCCAAAACAAGATACAAGACTCCCCTAGCTAGGACAAACAACATACGTACAAGATCAGCTAACGCCATCGATCAACTAGCCATGCATGCACGTGCCACCCCTGCCCAAGGCACATGTACAATCTTCCTATATCTAGGGTCCAGGAGCTGGCCGGTGTACCTGGGTCCCACAAAGCAAAACCATTATTGCGGAGCTCAAACGGCCAAATTTAAATGATTGTTACAAAATTATTTAAAACACAACATGGTTCAAATAATTACTGTCCCATAGTATTTACAAAAAAAATAACGTATCCCATAAATTACATGTTCTCTCGCATCCCTTACAGAAAAACCGAAATTCTCGAAACGGCATACAATGAAATAGAAGAAAAAACTACGGTACCAGAGGGTCGATCCATAAACTATACCGCCATCCATGTTGGGTAAACTATAAGAATACCCCGCGCGTTGAGTAGCCTTATGTTTTCGTCAAACTGAACATAAGTAATACATGGACTCTTCAGTTTTGCATATTCGGTTCTTTCTTTAGGTGCATGAGAGTTCATGTTTTTCTATGTTCAAGAGTAGTTTTCCATTGGAATCTTCATAGTCCATGTTCCTGTTGCTTCCTTGCCTGTTAGTCCTCATTATCGAGTATTCTCGAAAGCTCCATTAAGATATTTTACCCTGCCAGGTCTTCTGTGTCCCTTTTTAAACAAATTATGTTGGTTGTAAAATCCCATGAGTATGAAATTCTTGGAAAGATCCAATATATAGGTGAGGATTCTCTAGGGGCCGCCAATCTCAAAATTCATGAATTTAGTGTGTGTTAACCCACTGGATGTAAATGACTTTGTTTTCTGTTTTTTCATCTTTTTCACAAGGATGCGGTGTTAAGGCTAAGTAATGAGTCTAGAGAGGTCACCCCGAAAGGATGTCCAACAAACAAAACAAATTTCACCAATTAATTGGATTATTGCTCACGTAATATGTGTTCTCGCAAAGTAACAAGCGTCAGATAACAAAATTGTAGTGTTTTCGGTCAGCTTCTTTTTTCTAGAATACACCCGGTGTATTACATTTCATAGAAGGGGGAAGGAAGTTTTACAACGCCGCCAAAGACGGCAAGTTTGCTGCAACAAGGGGTAGCAGCTCCCCAAATTTAGAGCCAATCTCCTACTAGCCAACGCTCCGGCGTTGGTGATGGGAAGCCAAACGCCTCACCTCGGAATAGACCCTCTAGCCGCCAAGCCTCAAACCCAAGTAGTCAACTCGGATCTTAAGCTTGACCATCATGGCGGACAGATCCACCCCCTCAAAGACCACAACATTCCGGTGGCGCTAGATGCACCAAAACACTAGTGTAAGGGCCGTCCACAGATCCTTCGCCTCTTGGTGGGTGGTCGACCGCTCTGTCCACCACTCAACCAAAGGCGTATCCACTCCCGGCATCCACTTGGGCTTTCCCTAGAAATCACGAGCAAAGGCCCAAACGTCGTCTCGCACTAGCACGCACCTGAGCAAGAGATATTGCAGCGTCTCGGGCGCCTAATTGCAAGACCCAGAGGGTGGCTGATCCAAATAACGTCAGCCATCAGATTAGCATCATCCAATGATCCAGATTCAACTAATAATGAGATCTCATAGGTCATACCCCCTACTTAGAACCGTCCATCCGCTAAATCTAACGGACAGAACTCACCCAATGTTGAGGTACTTCCCCACGACCCGCACCCTCATCCAACAAGCAAATCCTATGAAAGGAAAAAAAAGAAACCGCTCGCTAATTCGGCCACCGACGCGGCGGAATCCCCTCGCCCTAGCTTCGTCGCTGCTCTTTCGCGGAGCGCCACCCAGGCACACTTGGTCGCTGCCCTTGCGCGCCTCGTCGACGCCCACGGGAGACGGGACCAACCGCCGCGATGACCCCTGCCGCCCACCACCGCGCGGCTGTGTCGCTCCACCGCCGCCCAACTACTTCCCCACGTATATCCCAGCCGTCCTACTCGCCCTCGGGACGTAACATGGATACACATATGAAGGAATCTAGGCGGCTAGCTTAGCTAGTCGAACTTGACTTGAGGCGCACCTAGCTACTCCACGTGGATATATATATGCATGTCTTGGTGAAAAGTCGCATTTCTACTACCAAGACATGTAGGTAGACGTGGCGCAGCACTTTTGTTTTTTTGGCAAGGACGTGGACGTAACAGTCATGGATACACATATGAAGGAATCTCTTCGATCGTGGTACGCTTATATGTGCACTAGCAGTTAGCCACTTGGCCAGTACGTACTCGATCCAACTGGCAAGCTGCGCTCGAGCACATGACAGTAGAGCAACACAACCAACCGAACCGTCTAGCTCCTCTCAACACGTAGCACAGCCGGTTCTAGCAATTCCGTGCATCTGGCCGGCCACGTGTTGGCTTTGATGTGCGTTGTGCACTAGTCATCTAGATCAAAAGTCCGAAATGATGGAATGGGGATATGCAATATATTTCAACACTCCCCTCACGTCTAGGCTATTTTAGTTCTTAGCGTGGGATAGGAGCGGGCCGCAGGATTTTTTTTCCTTTTTTTTAAATCCGCGTGAGCGGGTCTGAACTCGACGAGATAGCCTTAAAGATCACATATATATTACGTAGTAGATCCGGACACACCCCATCCTCGATAAGAAACATGGGCAACCATTTACTTAGAAGTGTCGTGTTTTTTTTCGTGAAGTAATGATCCATCCCAAGAAGTTATTAAATTCCTTCAAGGTGTTATATTTCAAAAGGCTCCATGAGCAGCCTTATGTTTTTGTCAAACTGAACATAAGTAATACATGGACTCTTCAGTTTTGCATATTCAGTTCTTTCCTTAGGTGCATGAGGGTTCATGTTTTTCTATGTTCAAGAGTAGTTTTCCAACGGACTCGTCATAGTCCATGTTCCCGTTGCTTCCTTGCCTGTTAGTCGTCATTATCGAGTATTCTCGAAAGCTCCGTTAAGATATTTTACCTTACCAGGTCTTCTATTTACCTTTTTAAACAAATTTTGCTGGTTGTAAAATCCCATGAGTATGAAATTCTTGGAAAGTTCCAATATATAGGAGAGGATTCTCTAGCGGCCGGCAATATCCAAATTCATGGATTTCGTGCGTGTTAACCTACTCGATGTAAATGACTTTGATTTCTGTTTTTTTTTCATCTTTTTCACAAGGATACGGTGTTAACGTTAATTAATGAGTCTAGAGAGGTCACCCCGAATGGATGTCCTGCAAACAGAACAAATTTCACCAATTAGTTGGATTATTGCTCACGTAATATGTGTTCTCGCAAAGTAACAAGCGTCAGCTAGCAAAATTGTAGTGTTCTCGGTCAGGTTCTTTTTTCTAGAATACTCCCTTGAAGGTGTATTACATTTCAGAGAAGGGGTGCCAAGAAGGAAGTTTTACAATGCCACCAAAGACGGCAAGTTTGCTGCAACAAGAAGTAGCAGCTCACCAAATCTAGAGCTAATCTCCTACTAGCAAGTGCTCCGGCGTTGGCGAAGGGAAGCCAAACGCCTCACCTCGGAATAGACCCTCTAGCCGCCAAGCCTCAAACTCAACTCGGATCTTAAGCTTGACTGTCATGGCAGACAGATCCATCACCTCAAAGACCACATCATTCCGGTGGCGCTAGATGCACCAAAACACCAGTGTAAGGGCCGTCCACAGATCCTTCGTCTCCTGGCGAGTGGTCGATCGACCGCCCATCCACCACTCAACCAAAGGCGTATCCACTCCCGGCATCCAATCGGGCTTTCCCCAGAAATCAAGAGCAAAGGCCCAAACGTCGCGCACTAGCATGTGCCCGAGCAAGAGATATTACAACGCCCCGGGCGCCTGATCGCAGAACAAGCACACCGATGGGTGTGGAAGTCCCCTCCGCTGGAGGCGGTCCACCGTCCAGCACTTGTTCTTGGCAGCCAGCCACGCAAAGAAGCCACAGGTCGGCGGAGCTCTCAATCGCCATACCTGGTCCACGCCTTCCGCGCTAACCTTCACGGCGAAGAAGGCTCTGTACTTCGGCAAGGTTCTAGTTCTTGAAGCTTTTGTATCGGATTGTAAATGTCACAATGTTTGCTAATTAGCAAGGGTTATCCCACGAAATGCACTTGCAAGGTACAAAGTCTACTTCAGATCTGTCTTAGATTTCACAATCGCCACGATTCCTGATGTAATGACGTCCAAAACATTGTGCAATCGAAATTTTTCAGTTTCAATAGATGGTTGTTGCATGTAGGGACGGTGGTTGGATGGGGTGGAAGTTTTATGATATCAAGAGCACGAGGCTTGGCCGAGAATAATAAAAGATAATCTACTCGACAAAAATATATAAAAAAAGACAACGGTTTGACCAATGACCGGGCAACACAAAGCGAGGTCCTGCTTTCTCGGGGTCAGAAGCAATTTGCGGCGCGCGGTGATGGGCTCCGGAGCCTTGGAGTAGCAGTGGTAGCAGAGGAGGGGGGGAAGAGCGGTAGAGAACAGAGGATGAAATTGACAAAATCGTGGTGTCACATCGCACCACTCTCATGCGCCCGCCTGGACGCAGACACTAGTGTCCTGGCCGCTACTCGATCCATGTCTGCTTCCTGCATCTCATTCAGTCACTCTCTCTCCACCTTCTTCTTACAGCCAGCACAACCTAGCTTGGATGTTTACTGTTGACTGGTGAGTGAGTGAACAAGCTAGGACAGGGCAGTCACACATGGATGGATGGCTCCCCTCCCTGCTGTCAACACTACCAAGGTGCCATGCTGCAGTGCCCAAACACACACGCTACACCGATTACCTCCTTCTAGTCCAACCTATTTTGTTTTACCTTTGAACCGTACTGATTCATGCTATTACTTGTATCAAAATACAGGTTAGCTATAAAAATCTGGAACATACTTGGACAACTAAAATCAGTTGACTGTTTCTCTCAAGCTAGCCAACCAGACCGTTAATATATATTACCGTCCTTATAAAAAAGAAAGATAATTTGATATGCTCTTATGTGATGGCATGTATGCATGAACCGACTAATTGTCTACTATTATCACAAGGTTTATTGTATTGGCCGGGTTGATACTAGCTTCATTAACTAACACCATGGAATAATCTGATATTGCGTCATGTTGAGTATTATGTGGTTGAATTGCACACGCAGCTGACCTATATAGTTTATTATTATAAGCTGTTTAATTCATACCACTCGGACTGTGCAATAGTACCAGGGCAAGTACGAGCACACGGAGGACAAAAGGTACGCATTGCCCCTGGCTGAGATTTGTTTAATCAATTCCAGCAGGAGATAGAGACACGTGAGAATCAATTCAGCCGTCCTCCCATTGAAACGGACGTCGATGATATTTTTACTTCCTCGACTGTAGCCACTAATCAACGCGAGTGCTAAGCGGTTTTTTACTGATCAATATCATGTCATGCATAAATATCGTCGCTTACATATGAAAATACTTAAGGTGCATGATGTAGACGAACGGATCCTTTAATTATTCCTTCCCCGCAGTAGAGTATATGCGAACCAGACAAACGAACGAAAGTAAACCATGAGCTAGAAGCTAAACTTCAACATCATTAGACAGGCATCAGCACATAAGGCCATGCATCCATCAAGTTGCACTGTTTAAGTTTGTACATATTACCCCACCTAAAGCCGCTAATCATCATCGTGTGGGCCAAAATAACATGCATCTCACAATTGTTGAAGTGACCACAGATATATTTTATATTTTCTTCTCAAGGTAGAGTATGATTAGTTGGCAATGAACCAAGCTAGTGTCTGATCGAATTTGGTAGCTAGTTAGTTTTCCATATACGGAGATCAAGGACGATTACTGGCATTGTATATAGATTTAATTAAGAAGATCTTGTGGTTGGTGCATGTTTATGTGAAAGAATTCATAACATGCACTGGTTTAATTTGAAGAAGAAAAATAAGTTCAGAAATAAATGATGTGCGGAAACTCTTCCGTGGCCCCGCATTTCATAATTAGATCAAATTCTTCATCTCACAATCATGAACCAGAATTGCCTCTTCAAGCAGCGGCGGCGGTCGCACGAGTTGCTAGTCGGAACAAGATGCCTGAGAAGGGCACACATCAATGGGTTTATTTTTCAACACAACTAGTCTTGCAAAATGGTGTTGGATGCTGGGGAGTTCAAGGTACACACTGCCACGCTGGGTAGCTTTTCAAATTAGAAAGCAAAAGACCATGCATGTACAGCTTGCAAAGTTATTCATTTGGAATATCCTGTCCTCCAATATTTCTATTCGTCACATGGTTTGCAACAATTTGTTCAAATTCCATTTCCATATACACATCACTACCTAGCAAGATGCCAACTGGCGGCAACCCATGACGAAAACGACCCAAATAAACACATAGGTACCATTTCATATAAAATGGCTTACAAAAGAATAAGCATATGCGTAATAAACAAGGGAAATTGTTTGCTAAATGAATGAGGCGAGCAACAAACAATTTTTTCTTTGTGAAATGTCTGGATCATCTTTGACTTATTTTTTTTGCGGGGTTAATGGATTATATTAATTAGATAATAGTGATACGACTCAGCAGAGCGTCTGGAGCCGTTCCAAACCAAACTTCAGTTCTATTTTGAAACATGCCGAACCTAGCTAGCTCATGACTTGCACTATTTTGCGCCCTAGGGATCATCTTTGACATATTGTATGAGCAAATAAGGTACATATGTTGTGTTATAAACGATAGCAAAAAAACGACGAAGTGCGGAACGATCAAACCAATGGGGACACGAGATTTTAACGTGGAAAACCCCTCCAACAATGGAGGAGAAAAAACCACGGGCGCCAGCCAGCAATACTTCACGATAATCGGGTGAGGTTACAAACGCCGTGGGTTTACAATGTATGGCTTACCCCAACTGGCGGCTTACAAGATGAATATATGGTGACATAAAACCCTAGGTCGGCTACAGTTCGACCCGGAAATGATCCGTACCGTACCGCTCCGCTCTCCTTCGTCACAAGTTGGCCTTCATCAGTATAGAATTTGGATCATCATAAAACAACATGTTGTTCAATTGTTTTAGTATGTTTTTTGTGTTGATCGATCGATATGATTTGTACATGCATGTCGCAAGTGTGGGCGCGAGTGAGTGGGGATCTTGTGTGGTGGGCACTCACAAGTCACAAGTCACTGCGCCAAACTCTAGTGTCACATACATTCAGTCCAACTTCTCGATCACTCACTCTGTGAAGCTAACAAAGGTAGCTAGCAACAACAACAGCGTCTCGCTCTCAAACTTGTCAATTTGTGATTGTGATGTCTAGTGCGTGGCCTTTTCTCACATGCCAACTGCTGACGTTAGCTAGCCGCAATTGGCACCAGCAACCAGTAGGGCCCCACGTGTTTATTCAGATTACACCTCCTATTTGCTAACTTTTCTTCTTTGCTGGTAAAAAAAGTTCACTTTACTATCTTACTGGAAGCTTGCATCAGGGGCTTCAGCTGCTGGTTTGATTGACAGCTTAATTAGGTTAGTTCATGGTCTCATGGGTGTGGTATGATGGCTAGCTAGCTTGGATAATAGTTATTTAGTCTTGATGTCTAGATGCATTCATGGATATGCATCTTGCATCTATATGCACCATGCATGAACCGATCCATGAGAAAGATTATACAAACATAAAGTCGTCGCTAGCTGCTTATCTCACTAGTCTCCAACCAATCCCCATATGTATAAATTGTGGTGTCATAAAGAAACGAAAGGTATACATTGAGGAAAGAAAAGATGCACCGGCTGGTTTTCTGTTAGTGGAGAGCAACATTTTTGTCCTGTGCTACCACACCTTTTAGAGGCAAAAGCAACTAAAGGATACAGTATCAAGCATGTTTCTTAACCGGCAATGCTTTCTTTACAATTAAACGCCCTAACCAATTGCTATATATGGCAACCTCTTTCTTTATTTGTTCTTTTGGGAGACCTGACAATCAGTTAAATCATATATATTAGGCCATTGATTCCATGCACCACTACTGCTTCGACATCAAGTTTTCAAACTTGAGTAGTTAATTGACAAACTAGGTGCGGACATATGCATGCAGCTTCCTCTAATCTAGCTACTCCCTTCGTCACTACCGGAATCGACTTTGTTGCCGAGTGCCATATCTAATTGTCGAGTGCAATTTATTGGGAGCTCGACAACAATGGGATGTAGCCGAGCATCTCGAAAATACACTCGGCAATTAGGGTATTCTGTCAAGTTCTTTTTTCGCGACACTCGGCATAGGCACAATTAAACTGAGTGTGTCACTCTGTAGATAATACACTTGGCAAACAGTTAGGGCCACGTGACACTTAATGTTGGGACAGACGACACTACGGGCCTATCCCGAGTACCACGCCATATGCACTCGGCAAAGGTGTGAATAAAAAATATTTTATTATTTTATTTTTCTGATATTTTACAAAATATTTTTCTTTCCTCGTCCATTTTTTCCCAGCTAACTCAATTTTCAACTTTGATCACAAAAACGGTTTTTTGATTTTCGTCAAAATAGGTTTTTTAAGAAAGTAAAAAAATGATATAAATAGCACCACTCCCAAGTTTTATGAACAATTAGATTATATTTTATGAACAATTCCCTAGTTTTATGAATTTTCAATCTTTCTACTTGATCATTTACATGAGTTTCTGACGATTTAACGATGAAAATGATTAGAATTTAAATTACAATTGCGCTCTAGTTTGGTCCTGAATTTTAAAAAATCATATTGAGATATCCAAGAAGGATTTTGTGCAGTAGATACAATTGTTTTTGAAAATTCAGATCCTACCTACATATAGTTTCACCGATGTTTTGAGCATATGTTGAAACATTAAAATGATAAAAAATTAGAAAAATAGAATCATTTTGCATGGTGTCTTTTTATGTGTACTAGTTCTTAGGAGAAATGATAAACATGATTTTTTTTAAAGTTCACCATTCTTTACTTTCAACCCCAATGGCCCATGTCATGGTCATATATGTGGCATAGTCTATTATAAGGTGCCCAAACTGTGCCTATAGGTGCATCTTGCCATGAAACCAATATTGCCAAATAGAGTTTCCACTTTTTTGTACAAAAAGTGTTTTCCTAGTTTTTAGTGCCAAATGTGGTTTTTTGTGAAGCAAGTGCAATAATATGGTACGAAATGAACCCACTCAAATGTTCGCACAAAGTAGACCTTATTTGATGGACAATTCCTATGTTTATAAATTTTCAAACTTTACAACTAATTCCACCCATTTGCAGAAAGTTATTCAAATTTGATCTAAGAGTGTGCTATACTTTGGTCCTAAAAATTCACAAAAATCATTTTAAGCTACAACAGTAGCCACAAAGAAAGTTGAAAGCTTCAGACCCTAGCTACGATTAATTTCGCCGACATTTTTGACCTATTTTCAAAGATAAATAGAAAAAAGAATACTTCAAAACTATGCAATCATTTGGCATGGAGTTCTTTTATATGTACTAGATTTTAGAGGAAATGCTAAATATGTATTTTTGACATTTTTGTGTATAAAACCTTCATAAAATGGACTATTATGCATGAGCATTCATGTGTTTCGAGCCATTAATGACCAACGTTATGGTCATATATGTGGCATAGTTTATTATAATTTGACCAAACGATTCACATAGGTGCATCTTGCCATGAAAAATATATTTCCTAATAGAATTTTCCAACTTTTATAAAAACACAATTTTCCATTTTTCTAGTGTCAACATGCATTTTTGGTGAAGCAAGAAACATCGTGCAAAATTACACCACTCAAAATTTCACAAAAAATATGCCATATTTGATGGAAAATTTATATTTTTAGTAAATTTTCAAGATTTATAGCTACATCCTCCCATTTAAATGACTTTAGGCTGATTTACTATAAGTAATTAGTTTTTGAACTAGAATGTGCTCTAGTTTGGTCCTACAAACTCGCAAAAATCTTTTTAAGATACCCAAGCAAGTTTCTATGCACTATGTGGAAATAAAGTTGAAATATTTGGGCCCTAGATACGAATAGCTTTGATTTTGACCATATTCTGTTAAAAATGAAGGAAATTAAAGAGGTACATACACTGGTCACACAATAACTTGCACGTCACTTGCAAAATGATACAACTTGTAAATTGGGGTGAAGTGGTACAATAACTTGTCATACATGTGCAAAACTAGTCCAAATCATCCTAGTGCGTACATGTGGTGGTGTTATTTTGGTGAAAAGCCCCTCAGTGGAGGAGAAGATTAAGGTCCTCAGTTTTAATCCAATTGCATAATATTTTATTTCTTTTATTTATTTCTACCAACACTCATAGGTGGGTCCTACCTAGACAGATGACACGCTAGTTGCATGTGCCATATAGGAATGTATGCGGGAGTGTTTTTACAAGAATAAGGCCACCATGTGTCCGCACCAGATTGGTTTGGACTAGTATTGCACCCACATGACAGGTTATTGTACCACTTCACCTTAATTTACAAGTTGTTGTATGATTGTGTTGTACCGCAAGTTGTTGTATGCCCACTGTATATATATTGAAATAAGAATAATGTAATTTACTAGTTGCAGAAAGAAATGATAAACTTGGATTTTGACATATTTGTAAAAAAAAACTCATAAAATGGACTATCACGTATGAACTATGTACCTAGCACGCTGCCTTGATCTCGATCACTGGTGACGGAAAAGAGAGGGGGGGAAGCATGTACGAACTTACCGTTACGACAACTTCAGTTTCCCCACAAGAAAATGGGCATGGATTATCTGACTTTGTATCCACAAACTCAGGTGACTTTGAGTCACTGACTCATAGGGCCCAGATGTCAGACCCAAAGTCAGCCGTAGTTAAAGTCAGCCAATCTCAATCGCAAGAAAACATGAACATGGTTCGTGATATAGCAGTACACGTGTCGGTCGGGACGGGAGGGGCCTGGCTGGTGAGCGCTAGACAGACCTACTCTGTCGACTGAGACCGCAGGAATTCTTGAGAAGTGGTACAAATTAAACATAGGTGCGTACTCTGCTTCAATCGCTAATCAGAGAAACAAGTTTCCAAGTAATATATGGACAATTCGCAAGGCAGATATAACGATATTTTAGATTTTTTGTATGTTTAATCCACATACTTGAGAAGATGGACAGCACGCATGACAATGTGACCAATATCTGCATCGCAACACATAACACGTGTGCATGCTACAAGTTCAGTGTATTTCGAAGGTAACCCCGGGCTGTATGGCATCAACGATCTACCGAATAATGCCATGATGATATCATCACTCGTACCGCCGCAGAGTGAGGCCAATAATCGTGCATATATATGCATACGGAGAGTGAGGCGGTCGACGAAGAATGCATTCCGTCGGCAGATAGTGAGTGTGGCCCTGCCCGTCGAGACTTTTCCTCTGCTTAATTAGACCAGTGAAGAAACAAATTAGTTCCTGCTAGTAGTATGCTGCAGCAAAGCGAGCTTGGACGCAGGCAGCACCAATCTCAATCTGTCTCTAGTTGTGTGCACTGAACTGACGACGGACGTACGTGTTGGCTTGGACGGGACAATCAGATATCACTTCACTGCTTAAGCAATGCCTTAGTTTGATGGAGTTACTAGTAGCTACCCGTATCTTGCTAGTCCAATCTGAAGCCTTCATGCATATACATGCATGATAATTCATTTCTAAGAGCAACACACGTGGACGTAATATTTTTTTTTTGGGGCAAGTGACGTGGACGTCGCGCGGCGGTGGTTTGCGGCCAGAGCTGGAGGTCGGCGACTCTCCGAGGTGGAGATGGAGGCTGGCGGCGGGATCTGGCGAAGCTCCTTCAAATAAGCGTGGTGAGGCTCTAGTTTGGGCTACTCCGAGTCCATCTATGCGCCTTGGTGGCGACGGACGGTGGGGGTCGACCGGATCTGGTGCTTCGAGTGCTGGTCTGCCGAATCCTCCGCTCCAAGCTGTTCCCAGCGATGCGGTTGGAGTTGGCTGGTTCTGGACATACATGTGCCCATGGAGGGTGCTGTACGTGTTTGGATCTGGTCAGATTCGGTCTCAAAAAGATGATGGGATGGATCTTCTCTTCTTTTTCAGGTTTTCTGCGTCTCTTCTCGTGCTGGCCGGCCGTGGCGGCGAGGGGATCGAGCTGGGCTTCGCGGCAACCTGGGAGGCTGGAGGAGATTCGGGTTCTATGAAGGTGCAATCTGGTGAACACTACTTGGCAGCCTCTCTTTGCTGTCATGATCTTTGGTTAGTTCGCACCAATTCATCCTATGAGCTTCGTTGTTGTGTGCCTGGTTTCAGTGTACTGCATCCAAAGCATGCTGATGACCATGATAATTATGTGTTCTTGTTGTTCGGGACATGCCGAAGACGGGTGAGAACGTCTCTGCTGCGGTTTCTCGGATTTAATAGCCAAGAACCTCCTGATTTGAGCTCGGTGATGCTCCTTTTAGATCTACAACTCAATCCTCTACCTCATAGGCATCTGCCAACGCGATTGCCGGTTGAGCCGCTGGCTCTACGGTTGGTTAGATTGCGAGAGACTCCTGAAGAATACGATTGCAGGTTTGTTGAGTCCGAGTTCTCGACGGACTCCCTGGCAGGCTCCAGTTGTGCTCTTCGACATAAGTTTCATGTTTCGTCGGTAGTTCTTTACACCCAGCTAGGGAAGATTGCCCCTCAAGATGGAAGTTGTAATCTCTGTGTTGTAACCTGTTCTAGTATTTAATAAAAGTGTTTCCTTGTTTAAAAAAAAAATCTGGTGGTGGTATGTACGCACATGTTAGTGGGCACGCACGAGCTAGCTAGCTCGACAGTACTGGAACCGGCAAGCTCGTGGCAAGGACAGGACACGTATGAAACAGAGGACGGACGAGCTAGCTAGCTCTGCCCGTTTTAGCAATGTTGTGTTTTCCACTTCACATGGGGAAGGGCTAGCTTGCGTGCGCGAGACGTCGCGCGGTTTCGGACGGGCGCAAGTGGCCTTCTGACAGCGACGCGACGGAAGGAGGAAGACGACCACCGCACGGAGGAGGAAGAGAAGGTCGCAACCGCACGCCCGCGTCGGGAAGGAAGAAGACCGCTGCGCCCCCGCCGCCGACGCCGGCCGAACCGCCTGCCTTCGCCGCGCGCAGCCGGCGGCCGCCGCCTCGCCGCCCCGCCCTGCTCCAATCTCCACCTCCGCCGCCCGCGACCACCCCTCTAACCCCCCCCCCCCCCCCCCCCCCCCCCCCCCCCCACACACACACGAAGCTCGTCGCCGGCGACCCACCCCGCACCCCCAAGTTAAGTTTGGTCTCACCGGCCGCTCCGCAGCGGCGTCGCCGGCGCCGACTCGGCTTGAGATTTCATCCTCAACGCCGCCTTCTCCGCCGCGCGTCCGCGCCGGCGTCGCCGGCAAGCGTCTCGGCCTGGCCGCATCTCTCCTGTGTTTGCGCGTCGTGCGGGAGGAAGAAGGGAAAAAGGAGAGGAAGAAGATGGGGATGGTGGGTGGGACCTACCCACGTGCTGGGTGTCCTGTGCGTCGTGCGTTGCTGCGCGCAACCGCGCGAGCTGTCGCTCGCGCAACAGCTAGACGTTTCGCTTCACATGCGTGCATGGCCACGTGTGTCTCCTTAATTTGTTGTTATGAATCTAGTGATGCTTCATAAATGCGGGTACTTTTTACAAAAAAAAGTTAGTTAAAATATAATATATTTGATTTAACCTAAAAGGTACCGTACACTTATTCGCAAATGGAGGGAGTAAACACCTGCCGGTGACTTGGACGATCGAGAAGACACCATGGAATTACGAGCTCGATCAAATCACGGAATTAGCCCTACCTTAATTTTTGGCAAAAAAAAACTACATATTTATAGGCATTTCTCTAGATGTTTACAATTTTCGGTAGTTTCAGCTCGTTCTGAAAAGAAAAAGGAAAACGAGACAACTGGGCTGCGTTTTGAGTTACCTTAGCCTAAGTGGGCTGAATGGGCTGCACTCTGGGAGCCTGTGCATGGCCTAGCGGGCAAAGGCCATCAGGTCGCTGAGTTTATCTCAAAAAAAAAAAAATATATCAGGTCACTGAGTCGCTCGACCGTGACCCGTGTGTGCGTGACTTCTGCTGTACCGTTCCAGCGCTCGGCTCCTCCCTCGATTCAACGGCGCCGCCGGCCGGTGGTTTCGTGGCAGCGATGGATAGGAAGGGAAGGTAAAATTTCAGAATTTGTGGTGAATTGGTACTGATTGGATTTTGAACGTGTGAATTGTGGCATAGGTAAATTGCCAAACTACAAACTACTCATGTTTTTAATGTCGTCCATTGCATATTTGAAAAGATATTGTTTGGCCACTTGCTAATAGCGATAGCTCTAAACCAAACACCCATGAAAGTTCAAATGTTGTGGCCCATCAAGAGTAAGAGTAAGAAGTGGAAAGAGGAACCATAAATTTTATGGCCACCAATACGGAACAAGTGAAAGATTTCGTTGAATACATAGTGCAAGAGAATGTTGAGGTTTTAGGAGCAGGCTGGTTTAATGACTTGATGGTGTGCTTCATCGAGCGAAACATGTCCGAACATGTTAATTTTGATGAAATTAAGAAAGATTATCAAAAGATAGTAGAGCTTTACCATTGCCTCAGATATTTAGACGGCATTAAAGTTTTATTATCGGTATGTTTGTTGGTTCTAATTCTATTTTAATATGTTGCTTATTACCATTGTACCAAATGATTATGTTTAGAATCATAGTATAAGATATTAGTTTGTCCTTCTTCTTTATTAATATAAGGCAAAGCTTTTGCCCCGTTTAAAAAAAAGATATTAGTTTGTCTAGACAGTTATTATTGTTTGCATCAATCTTTTTTTACGCTTTGAGTTTTCCCTACCTCCATTTTTTTCTGGCCTCCGCCACTGATCTCTATATGAAAACCTTGCTTGCAGCCTTGCAAACTAACTTCCAGACCCCTGGGGCCGCCCCTGCCTCGTTGCATATACTACACCTGGCTTGAAGGGCCCCCTTGGCTTCGAGGCCCAGGATGCCCCCCACCCCCAGGACCGGCCTTGTGTGTCTCTGTCGGATGCCACGCAAAGGAAAATGAGAAAACATGATGAAATTTCATAGAATCGCAGAGATGATTTCTTCAAAAAAAAAGTAAGAGTAATGCGAAACTTGAGAAATCCGTTGTGGGATAACTAAGTCATGGTAATCTATAAAATGAGATCCATATGGAAGACAATATTGACATGCGTATGATAACAATGTGAGTGATCATAAGCTCATATTTAATTCATCTCATATAAATTTTGTTAGTACTGATGAGCATCTAGTTCGAGTGGATATTTATGACTTGGCATCTTGATAATAAAGTAAGGGATACATTAGTGGAAAAGGGGCCTATATGAGAACAATATATTACATTTCCTTTGATGACAAGATAAAGACATTTTTCTTGTGCCCATTACTCTAGAAAGATCCATAATACATCTTCATCATAATGGAATTACCCCTTCGCGCGTCCCTGGACATTTTTTCGTAAGGCTTTCCAGGTAACGCGAGAAAGAGCAGGGCAACGCGACAGATTATTGGGATGATGACTGCAACAAGGTGTATCCTCATGTGGAGGTTTCGAATGCGTCCTGATAGGGGATTTTGACTTTGTAGAATGGGACGATCCAAATTCGCTCATGTTCGGTCCGGTTAACTCCTTTGTGCCACATTTTGTCCATGAAACCCTTTTTCGGGTTATATAGATGAGTTATGAGTTCAGGGCTCGTTTGGTGGTTTTAAACAAAACATTGAATTTGTATGAGTTCAGTGATGAAAGTGAACTTTTTCGACAAGGAAAAAGACACAAGAATGTGATACAATTGCATGTGCAAATCAAAGGGTTGTGAAAACACAAATTTTATTTGTGAAACTAGGTGTTTGTTTTGTAGGAACTGGAAAGCACCACGATGCCGAAAAGGATAAGCAGATCAAGGTTAAATCATATGCAGAGGTAATACTATTATGCAACTTAGGACATTTGTTCTATGCATTTTCCTATTGCTCTGTTTATTTTAATCAAATGCATGAATAATGTCGCCGAAGATTATTTTTGTGTTACTATGAATTCCTCCCCTCTTCCTATGAATCTTAGCTTAGTTTCCTTGCAACATGAATTTGACAAAGAAAAAGAAAAATCAACACACTACAAAAAAAAAAAGACAACACATAACCGGTCACAAAAAGCGAGCTCCTGTTTTCCCGGGCACACAAGCAATTTGCCGCCCGTGGTGCTGTGCGCTGCGATGTCGAGCCATCCAATTCAGGGAAAACCTGGGTGTCTAATTACGGTACGAAAAGCATGCAAGCTTAAGAGACTCTACCTCAATCCATTCCAGGCGGCCGATCAAACAATCAGTTCATCTGGATCATTCATCGGCTGGGATCGAATTTAACGTAACCAAGAAACCAATGGCGCCGGGCGCCGCGCTGCCGCTCCTCCTCCTGGTGGTGCTGGCTCTGGTGGACGTGCTCGCCGCCGTCCCCATGGGCACCACGACGGCCATCGACCACTCGCACGACCACCTCGGCGACAACGACAGCTACAACTACAAGAAACAGCAGAAGAGTTCGTCGTCGTCATTCAAGCGCGACGCCGACAACCTGGCGGCGGCGCTGGCCAAGGGGCTGCGCTCCTTGGCCACGGGCGGCGGCCGGGCAAAGTACAAGTCGATGGCCAAGGAGTTCCTGGACGCGCACAACCGGGTGCGCAAGCAGTACGGCGTTCCGCCGCTGCGGTGGAGCGGGAAGCTGGCGCGGTACGCGCGGCGGTGGTCGGCGGCGCGGCGGTACGACTGCGTGATGATGCACTCCACGGGGTCGCCCTACGGGAGAGAACGTCTTCACGGGGAGCGGCACGGACTGGCGGCCGGCGGGAGTGGTGGGCGACTGGGCCAGCGAGGCGTCCTTCTACGACTGGCGAGCCCAGGAGTGCCACCCGGGGCAGGAGTGCGGCCACTTCACGGCCATGGTGTGGCGGACCACCAAGTACGTCGGCTGCGGCAGGGCCGACTGCTACGACGGCTCCTCCTTCTTCACCTGCTCCTACGACCCGCCCGGCAACTACAAGGGCGAGGTGCCGCTCACCTGATCAATTTCATACTTATTTTCTACTACAGTACAAAACAGATGGGTTCATTTCATCTCTTATTAGCAAGAGAAACTTTCTTTGTTCCGCACTGGATTTAGGCCTAACGTACACATATTGGTGTGCTGGGCTCCGTATTACACTATGGGCTGAACGGTTCTATTTCGGTACTATATTTCATCAGACTTTCTTGAATTCAAACCATGCATATCCATAAACATCTCCAACGAACAAAATGGACATACTTCCATACACATCTCCAACGAGAAAAATACAGTTATTTCAACACAGAGGGATTGCCTATTGGTTTCCCATCACTAGCTTCAGAGGAAACAATCGTAATTCAGGAGAAAAGGAGGGGCACTGATAATCAACAAACGAAAAAAACCATATATTTATATATCAATAGGTTATTCCACGCCCAGACAAAGTATTTCTACTCAACACTGGAGACTGACCGATTAGTTCTAGCACGACTGATATAATTAAGCTGCTGCCGCTCGGACTCCCTGTACACATTAGTCTTCTTCTCTCTCGGTGGCAGATAAATAGATGGATCATGATGGCAACTATATATATTGGTTATTACTACTGCTTCTCTGGGTCTAGTAATTTCTCCGAGCAAAGGATCATGGATGGAGTCAAATCAGTGGCCGTCGTCGCTGGACCCGTATCCGAAGGGGTTCTTGCTCGCCCAGTTCCACAGGTCTCTGCACATCTCGTCCACCCCAAACTTTGCCCTGTTTAAATATGATATTGTGTTAGCATATATACCCTGAGGAGTAGGAAGATAAAAAACATTAAGCGGGTGCCACACTTACTTCCACTTGAGCTCCTTCTCAGCCTTGGTAGTCGCAGCATACACAATCTCTGCGTCTCCAGCTCTTCTCCCAGCATAAACCAGTGGGATTTTCTGTCAAAGTTGGGACAAATTATTAGTATTGACACCTGAGCAGAGCAGAGCAGAGTATCTATGCATGTGACATGATATGATGAATCTACTGATTGTCGGTTTAGTATTAAGTACCTTTCCGCAGGCCTTTTCGAACGCGGCAACCATCTCCAGCACAGATGTCCCCTTTCCAGTGCCCAGGTTGTACACTTCACATCCTGCAATCCAGTTCATTCATTCAGTACAACAACATTCTTCAGTTAAGCCAGAATATTCGTCGGCTGTCCTGTCATGGTCAGTCACTACGTACCAATTCTGTCTGAATCTTCGTACAGCTTCCTCAGGGCTGCAATGTGACCATCAGCCAGATCGACAACATGGATGTAGTCACGCACCTGCAGCGATATGTGTTTGCATACCAATAGCAGTTAGAAGATGCAGCAAACAAACAGCCAAAGATTCTAGCTACCTTAATTATGCAAGTAATGATTGATCAGTTGGTCAGTTAAGGGCTAGATGACAGAGGACACATACCCCTGTCCCATCCTTGGTGTTGTAGTCGGTCCCATAAACCGTCAGCGCAGGCCGCCTCCCAACAGCGACTTGCTGGACGTAGGGCATCAGGTTGTTGGGGATCCCCAGGGGGTCTTCGCCGATGTACCCGCTCGGGTGCGCGCCGACCGGGTTGAAGTACCTTAGCAGTATGATCTTCCAGTCAGGGTCCGAGCACTGAAGGTCGCGGCAGATGTCCTCGATGACCAGCTGCACACACAAAGAAAATCATTGAGGTTAATCAGACGACAGGCGACATTCAGATATCAGTGTCCTTGATGTCCAGCTGCGTAAAATCCATATTTTCTATGTCCAGCAGTCCAATATCATTGACAGGTGACATAAAACAAGTGGCGGGGTGCTGGCTGGTGATACCTTGGTTCGGCCGTAAGGGTTCATCGCGGAGAGCGGGAACTCCTCGGTGCAGGGCACTTCCTTGGGCCACCCGTAGACAGTGGCCGATGATGAGAACACAAGCTGCAGAGATTAGAGTAGAGGAGTTAAGCATCCTGACCAGATGATGATAATTGTTGATGCAATTAACAAAGCCTACACCACACCAAGGTCCCTACTTTATTAATGGACACACACGAGCCTAGACTGTACAGTCTTAACTTGTTCAGAGCAAACAAGTGCCATTATTCAGAAGGCACAAATAAAGCCTAACTGTCAATCTGTTGCAATATTTTCACTACCATTCCAACGACAGTACATACATAGGCTGCTGCAGCAACAGAAAATGCTAGCTGGTGGCTAACAACAGAAGAGGCTGGACCAGCTAGCACATTGATTCAAGGTGAGCGGTGCTACGTGACAGAAATTATGAGCGCCACCTGGTCCAGCCAACAGCAACACTCGCTCACTGGTATCCTGTGACCCAACGGTGCAACAGATAATAAGAGTGAAAAGCATATACCTTCTTGCAACCATGTGCTGCCATGACTTGGAGGAGGGTTATGGTGCCGATGAGGTTGTTGTCGTAGTAAAGCAGCGGCTTGGCCACGCTCTCCCCGACGGCCTTCAGTCCGGCGAAGTGGATCACCGCCTCGAACCTGCAGGACGAAAAGTTCAGAACACGCATTACTGACGAGTATAAACAAACTACTCCTCCTTACTGACGGGTAGCAATCAGTGCGTCCGGCCAAATAATACTCGATTTAGGAACATTAATTTGATACTGGAACTAGTAATATTATGATTGTTGGACAACTGTGCAATGTAGTGTGTGCAGCAACTGTGCAATTGAAAGAATATGCATGAGCAAACCGCCAGCAGGTCCAGCTGCCTCGGAGAGTCCAGACAACTTTCCAACTCACAACTGAATCAATGGTACAGTCCAACAGTCTCCAATGCTCGACGATGCAAAGCCAGGAAACTAAGCCGGCAGACACGCCTGGCACGACGGCCGGACGGGCTAATCAATCAGGGTTCCACACATTCATTTATTTGTTAAAAAAACACATACATTTCTGGCATAGTACTCCATAGTTCATTTTTGTGACATCCTTTTCCGAACGGAGGGAGTAGTTAACTGAAGGATAAGACTTGCGGTTGGACGGGCCCATATGGGGAGAAACCGCCGCTCTGACAGCGACAATCATCGCAGCGCTAATATACTAGAAAGTGCCAGTACTGTAGAGCAAAGTGCGAGTCGTATGAAATTTATCCACGTTATAATAAATAAATTAGTACCTTTGCGCAGAGAAGATTTCGTCGAGCGCTGCCTTGTCGCGGAGGTCCACCTGAAAAAACCGACCAATTATCCGTCAGCAATCGGTAACACAGAACAAACATGTAGAATAGAGAAGACATGGAATATTTTGGAAATTAAACTGATGAATGTGCAGGCAACGAATTTGATGCGTGCATGGCTGTCAGGTCTGTTTGACAGTTGTGTAATGAGTCAAATCAATTACTGAGTATCAATGAATCAATCAATCAATCAATGGATTGATCGTGAATCACGCCTCGCCACTACTGGAATTAGGCTGGCCGGTTAGGTTGCGACGGATGTGGACTAGCGGCACGCGTTGTTTCACATGTGGCGCCCGCGGAGACGGAGAGCACAAGGAATTGACTACGCCTGTAGGCAGGCCACGGCCATGGCGTGATTCGCCGGCCACCAGAAAAGAGAAACGTACTCAAAACCCCTCCTTAATTTACGGGTCCAGAAGAGAAAGAGAATGGAATCGTCTGCCGGGTCGATCCTATCCTGTGTAATCAATCTTGAGAAATTGGAAAAAACCCGCCGCAATTCCAATCAACTGTAATCTCGAATCGGAAACCAAGTTCGCCATCTATCGGCGGCGGCAAACAATCCGCTCCCCTAGTAATGATATAAGACGCAGAGAAGAACGAAAACCAAGAGGTAGGCAGGGCAGGGGATGGAGGATACGGAGCAGAGTAGGGAGACGCACCTGGCGGAAGTCGAGGTTCTTGGCGTTGTGCGGTCCTGCGAGTTCGCGGACGCGGTGGAGGGCGACCTCGGAGGCGTTGTCGAGGCTGTCGACGACGAGGACGCGGAAGCCCTGCTGGAGGAGCTGCAGCACGGTGTGGCTGCCGATGTAGCCGGCGCCGCCCGTGACCAGGATCGTCCGCACCAAAGCAGACACCATGTTTCTCTTTCTTGTTGATTGATGGAAGGGGGAGACGGGGAAGATTGATTGATGGGGTTGGAATGAATGGGATGGAGGAAGGATCGATTGGGTTTTATGGAGGAAGGATCGATTGGGTTCAGGGGAGTTGTGTGCAGCTTCTTCTTCTTCTCTGTTCGGGTCGGACGGATATATATGGACCATCGGAGACAAGACAGGGTGTAGCCGTTGGTGGGTCCCACACAACGCAGGCACGTGACGGTTCCTGATTCCTCCAACGCCACCCACGTCCACGTGGACCAACCGCGATGGATATCCATCCCCAATCGAATTCGAATCCTCTCCTTCCTTCCTTCCTTCCTTCCATCCATCCATTCCATTCCATTGATTTCTGCCGTATAGTATTACTACTTCTGTCCCCCACCCAAAACGGAATTTATCAATACAATTACTTTTTATCTTTCCGGGTCCCAGTAATTGCGCGATTTCTTTCTGCTTATTCTCCCTTCCTTTCTTCCTTCCGATTTTTTTATTTATTAGCAACCAAATCCAGGCAAATTCATCGTCATTTCCGTCATCACGAGATGAGGCCTGAAATTCGAGTCCGAATCCCAATCTTCTCCTTCCTTCTTTCCTACCCTGCGATTCATTTTTCCACCTATGCTATGCCCCCTACCCAATTTATCCCCTCGTATTATGCGGCAGATTTTCTTTTCTCCACAATCTCTTATATTTATTATGCGGCAGAAATTATGCCCACGATTTGTTTCCTCTTTTCCCTGCCAGCATAGCAGGACAGAGATTTTCCTTTCTTTTATCCGCCAATTTTGGAGCATCTTCAACTCGACCCCACATCCTCTCTATATGTCCGCGTGGAAAGGATGAACACGGGTCGGACAGGAAACACTCATCCAACTGGATCCCCCAAACATCCGGACTGTCCGGCTACGCTCATACCCAACCCATATTGGTGTAGTACGGGACTACTAGGGTGGCCCGATCTTCACGGATTGACGGAGGATGTGGACGAACGCACGCAAGAACACGAGGAACACGAAGAACACCAAGAAGAACGCCCGAACACAAGAACACGCACACGATACAAGAACCGTTTCCCTTACCGGTCGGTCCAACCGGCCCAATAGAATTCACACGAAGGTGGGAGATCGGCAAGTAGATACAAGAAGGGATCTTGGATGATTGTTTCTCCAACGGTCAACCGAACCGCTCCAATAAAGTCACCCGAAAATGAAAGATTGGCAAGTAGTCAAACTACAAGTAGAGGTCTTGAATCCACGAAGGGATCTTCTCCACAAGGGGAGGAACCATCCCCGCAAGGGGAGGAAGGAGACCGTCTTGAGGTGGGGAGCCTAGCTCTACTCTAATCTCAAAACATAGTCTATCTAGATCTGGAGGGGCAGGGGTCTATTTATAGTATGGGTACAAAACGGGTACGGACACGCGTAGTTGGGGAGACCGGCCTGGGCCGGCCTGGAGGCCGGTTGGCGCAGACGGGCGCTGGAGCTGGTCCGGCCCTAGGGCCGGCCTGGGCCGGCTGGAAGGCCGGCGGCGTCGGTAGGTGGCCCAGCCCTAGGGCCGGCTGGAAAGCCGGCAGCGTCGGTAGGTGGCCCGGCCCTGGGCCCGGCCTAGGCCGGCTGGGAGGCCGGCTGCCTCGGGTGGCCGCCCGGCCTGGGGTCCGGCCTGGGCCGGCTGGAGGGCCGACCGAGCTGGTTGCTCCGTCTTCTCCTTCTTCGTCTTGACGCTTTCTCCTCCTCTTCCATGCGTACGCCTTGGATGGTCTTGACTCTTTGGCTTCCTCGGCATCTTCCCGGATTGTTGTACTCGTCATGTGATACCTAGCATAGCAAAGGGGTAGATGCTCAAGTAGTATACCATTCAAAGGGGCACGGAATGGGATCTCGTAGAGGAAAGAGTTCACCTTTGTTGTCCATGGTGACTTGGGATATGTTGGGTTCCTTAGGTAGGTTGCACTACATCATCTCCCCTCCCTTTAAAAAGAGTCGTCCTCGACTCTTGCTCTTCATCACCATGTAAAGGAGGTAGATGTGTTGTCGAAGAATTGGAATTCACCATGCCTAAAAACACCAAAGACCAAGCAAACCATGTGTGTGCAAGAAAGAGGAGCATATCAACAATGACATGTCCGTTCTTTATCATAGCACCATTAGCACAACACAAGAATATGAAAAGGTAATGCAAGTGCAAGGTCAATGTGCAAGCAATCCAATGGAACATCTTCAAAATGTGGAAACACCAAAACTCCTTGAAAATATGAGGATGTCATCTAGGTATCTCATTTTGTACCGTATGATCATTATTGCACACAAGGCATTGAAAGGGACAATTTGTCATCAACCTTGATGCAACAAGAGGAGAATTTGGCAAAAACACACAATGTAGAATGTCCAAAATAGCATCATGGTGGCAAACAAAGCACATGAAAGAGCAAGTTTTCTTCATATTTGTTGCAACACCAAATTGGTAGAAACCAAAACACTCAAGACAAGACATGCATAAAATGTCATTATGGTTGCAAACAAGCCATTGGAAAGAACAATTGTTCATCATACTTGGTGCAACACATAAATCATCCATGTGAAATATCAAGTAAACATGCTTGTCATAGAAGAGACCAAAATTATTATCATGATTGCAAACAAACCATAAGCAAGAGAAATTGTTCAACTTAATTGATGCAAAACATGAGAAAGATTCTAGAGTTGGATTCGATCCACAACTCACATGTATGCTCTCAAGAGCTCGTATTGTCAACTCATGCTCAATTGAGGTTGACATTATCATGCATTTACCGGCACACACAAGACAACATATGAAGAAGTTATGTGTACGGTATAGGAACACATCATCCATCATGAAGTGTCTCTTCATTTGCACATCACCAAACACATCAAAATCAATTGGAAAATATGATGTATGTGAGTGGTCACTATGCAAAGTCAAGGATGGAACAAGGTCCATAAGAGAAAATGAAACATCTCCAAAATTTGAGAAAGCTATGGGGGCAATCTCATTATCAAGCATTTCATCATTATTGCAAGCAACACATGTGAAAGAGAAATTGTTCAACATGTTGCATGCCACAATGGGAGAAAATGGAAACATTCGTAACAAGGCATGCTCATGGCAAAATCATCACAAATAGGTAATTCCACTTGATCAACATTGGTTTCAAACAAAGTATCACAAGAGAATAAGAACGAATCATATGTGACCTCAAAAGAATCATCCATAGCATGCAAACAATCATAGTTCATCATGTCCACTAGCGGGATCATGGTCACATCAACACCCATACCTTTGTATTCCCGCTCATGTGAAGTAGGTGTTGAAGTAGTAGGGGCTTCCATGTAGCCGACTTGTCCATCTTTAAGTAGACATGGGGTGGCATCATCATCATCCTCCATGTACATCTTCTCCATTTGAGGCACCGTCATGTCGAGAAGTGACGTCTCATCATCCATGGATCCTAGCACACAATGAGAAAACACACTAGAGGTAGAGGTTAAGTTGTTAGAAATCGAAATGACCTCACAAGACCTATCAACTACCTCTCTCAACTCAAGTGGTGTATCACTCATTCCCGCAAAGTGAAAGCACTCAAACTCACATATGGTGGAGGCACTCGACTCACTCTCACTCTCACTCAAGTGGGCTAAGTGGCTCTCATTCTCTTATGGGATTGGTACCATCTCATAAGTCAAACTCATAGGGATAGGCTCGGTTTCCTCATCTCCATACGCCTCCAAGGTTGAAGGGAAACTCCCATGCTCAACCTTCTCGACCTCGTCGCCTCCAAAGGTTAATGCCATAGTGTAGGCATCATCACTCGACTCCTTTGCGGAAGGGAAAATCCCATGCTCCGGTTCATCACTTGACTCCATTGCCGAAGGGAACATCCCATGCTCGGCATCATCATCACTTGACCCATGGTCATAGGTGATAGCATCATCAATGCTCGCCTCCTTGGTCGAAGCGAAAATCCCATGCTCGACCGTCTTCTCGCCATCTTGGTCACCGTCTTGTTCACCAACGTTGCACTCCCACATCATGTGACCTCTTCTATTGCATAGTGGGCACAAGAGATTGGGACATTCTCGTGGATCATGGTCTTGGCCTTGGCAATTGTCACATATAAGGTCTTCTTCTTGCCATATGGGGACCAAAGTGGTGGTGGCACTTGGTGTAGACGTCATATCAAGAGAAGTGCTTGAGAAGGGCGTCGTCTTGGTTGTGGCCTCACATGTGTGACCATGCTTCTTCTGACGTCGACGTAGGCTTTGCGCGATGAAGGTGTCGAAGTCGGCCATGATCTCATCAAACATGGAACTTGTAGCTCTTGTTGGCGCACTTGGAGTGGTAGCACTACACTACAAGAAATATGCTAACTGGTGACCCTTCATATTGGTCACTGAATGGTCACCTATTTTTCATCTGTGACCTTCTTATGACCAAAAACAGTTGGTCGAAAGCTGCGGTCAGCAATGAACCTTCGTGACCATTTGGGTGCATTCGTCATGGATGTTTGTGACGAATCTAAAAAGTCACAGATATTATGACCAATCGTTTTGGTCACTAGCTATCCAGCCAAGCCACGTCAGATCCACCGTGGCACTGCTGACGTGGCAAGATTGTGACCAATTGATATGGTCATGTAGCAGAATCAGCCCGGTCCAATTCTGTGCTTTACATGGGCCGAGCCCAACAATTTGAATTTTTTTCCTATTAATTCTTATCAACTACATGGGCCAAGCCCAATATTTTGGCCTTTATTATTTTTTGGCATTAAAACTATTTTCATTTTTTCAAGTGGGTCCCAACTGTCAGATTCTGGTATATGGGTCCCAGGTGACAGGTTCTTTTCCGTGGGTCCCAGCTATCAGGTTTGGGTCAGTGGGTCCCAACTGTCAGGTTTATGTAAGTGGGTCCCGATTCTCAGGCTGTAAGTTCTCACAGCTTATTAATATATGTCAAAACTGAAGTAAAAAGAAAACATAAATATTCAATTAACTGCCAAATCACTTTTTATTACAATATTCTAGTCGGATCAGATAGAGAACACAGAAACTCCAAACAGTTCACATCACAACTAGAATGACAAAGAATAACAAACATTGCGCTCTACAAAGAAAACACTCTTGGATAACGCTGGAACATGATCTTCAACATGGGCACAAGTCGTCAACCAAGTTCTAGCCACACTCTTGGGCATTGGAAGTTACATTCACCTACATGAACAGAATGTAATATCAAGTAGTTAGTGTTCAAGCAGTTTACAACAACATATGTAGAAGCATAGTAGGAAAGATGATGGACCAAATCGAACAACAGATACATCCTAGTCACAAGTAGCATACACCAAGTGTAGGCTTCAATGAAAGGAATCGCAAGGTAGAGCTCGAGCGCCAAACCTGAACTGCAGCTCTGCGGTAACCATATATGTAGGCGAGCACCACCGGGTACTTGGGCATGCCAAAAAAGGAGACCATGTCCACAACAACACTCATGTGTACCTGCATCAACCAGAGGCACCAAAACTGAGAACTGATAGCAAAATTTACATCAAACAGAAGTTTCAAATCTAAGTATGACATGTGGAGCTTAAAGTTACGGTAAGTACCTTGAAAGCAACCTTCTTAAGCTTGTTCATTGCCCTGGAGTGCCTCATTCTACTGATCACCGTAATATCAAGTGGTTTATCTGGGTCCTGTCCATCCTCTCCAACCAATGGATGGTCTGTGTTCTTAATGAATTAGATGAGATACAGCCAGTTAATGATCTGGATGGGGTTGGCGTCAGTCAGAAGGTGGATGATCTCCACGGTGTGCTTGATGATGTAGCCACATGATCTTCTCCCCGTTGTGCTTGGCCTTGTAGCACCCTGCCAGAGACGTGTAGGGCTTCGTCAACAGTGAGATGATAATTAACATATACACATGCAGGCCAGGGTTTAAATAACCGAGTCATTCTTAGAACACGGTAAACTGAAAGTGTGTTATTAGCATGTAACATGTAAATCACACCAACAGACACGAGCAGGCAGAAACCGAAAACTAGTAAAGACAGAGAGGTAGCAGAGTTAGAAACACAAGTGATACATGTAGTTTAGCATACCACAACAGTACATCTAAGGAGTTCATTGAGATATATCAAATAATTCAGGTTGTATGATAAGCAGGTGTTCTCAGGTTATTGTTAACATCACGTCCAAACTTAGGTAATTAACAGCAAACAATGAAAGAATACATATCATCAATAAGGTGCTAGTGGGGGTTACTGGTCCTAGCTAAAGCAGTGAACTACCTTTCATGAATTAATATTTAATAGAATAGGTGTCCACGGAAACAAATACAGAACTACAATGCTTGAGATAAAATCTGAATACAAAGCTTGGAGCATATGTTATAGTAATTGACATGCTAATTTTTTGCAGAGAAGCATCAAGTTGTAACAATACAGTATTGGGTTAACTTGCTCAAAGAGTTATCTTTAAACAGTAATAGCACAGTGAATTAGACTTGTAAGCTACAACAATTTTGGGTTAACTTCTTAAGCAATTATCTTTAAAAACTATTTGGAACAACAACTTTATGTCAAAAGCATGCATGGAGTATAATAACGCAAGCAAATTTTCTTGTGGCCACTACAAGACCCGCGCCCTGAAACACCAGTAATAGTTATTGATGCATCGAAACCCTAATACGCCATAAGAAATCAGAGGCAAAGAGGGGGAGGGGGAGCGACTCGCACCGTTTGGGAGTCGGTGTCTGGCCGACAGAGGACGATGTAGAGCTTGTCGTTGATCTTGAACACCATCTATATGTCACGGGCGAGCTTGTGGTCCTTGTAGATTAAGTAGCCGCCGCCGACGGCCACGGCTGCCGCCCTAGTAGACGTTCCCGAGCGTGTTCTCTTGGCCACTGCAAGACCCGCGCCCTAAAACACCAGTAAGATAACAAAAATGTCAGATCTGGGCCGTCTCTGATGTGCACAAACGAGAGAAGAAGATGGAGAAGTAGATCAGTGGGCGGTGCTGGCTTGAAATCATCGTCGACGAAGGCCTCCGTGGCCTTGCTCTCCAGATCTGACGCTGCGGCGGCCATGGCGGGTTCCACCGTGCTCCTGCGCCGTCCTGGTGGTCAGAGACTCCTAGCTCGAAATCAACGTCGACGAAGTCTTCCGACGCCTTGCTCTCCAGATCTGACGCCGCCGCAGCCAAGGAAGGCCAAGCGCGCGCCGCGGTCCGGCAAGCTCGATGGAGCGCCGCGTGTCGAAGCACGCACACGCGCGCCGGCGAGCAAGCCAGCAGCGACGGTGGTCGCTGGTTTCGAGAGCAGCTTTGGTCGCCGCCGCCGTGAGAGAGAGGACGGAACGAGAGCGGGATAGGGTTTGCGCGGTGGCAGATAGCATCGCGACGGCGCTTTAATGGGATGGGTAGAGGGGCGGCGGGTGTGTAGGGAGTTGGGTGGCCGGCAAGGAGCAGCACGGAGAGGCGGCGGCGAAGAAAGTGGATCGAGGGGGAGAGAGATGTGCGTGGGCGGTTGCGAGGAGCTAGGGTTCGAGAGGAGTTAGGGTTTGATCGGGGCGGCGGCGAAGCGCTCCTTATATGCAGGAGGTGCGCACTCCCCACCGTCGGATCGGCATCGAACAGTCGCGGTGATGCAGCATCTGTCTAACGGGCCTAAAGCCCGGTATGCGGTCAGAGGCTGGGCCAGTTTCGGCCCAGTTCAGCATAATACATATGACAGTAAATAAACTTTTAGGGTGAAACAAATAAGTTTTAAGGCTTGATGTTGGATAAAATTTTACCACACCAATTTTAAAAATATTATACCATATTGTATGCACAATTAACCAAATTGTTGCCAAACAAATATTCCGATATGTTTCACAAAAAAACTCACCGTTTTGACCGTATTTTGAAATCGGCATAGGAAATTCAAAAAAAATCAAAAAATGGAAAACCTTCACGTGGAGTCATGATATGTGACCTAGTTAACACAAAAAAATATAGACTTGCAATACAGAAGTTGTATTGAAAAAGTGTTCTCAGAAATGAGTTATCATCTACGAAGATTCATGGCTTTCAAGCCAAATGACGAATGTTATGGCCACATTCATGGAATAGTTTGTTCAAATGTGCCCATATTAGGCATAGACGTTCATCTTGGAACCATGAACAATGTTTCTGAATAAAGTTTTCATTCTCCGTGCACAAAAAAATGATTTATCATATTCCGAGTGCGAAAAATGGGTTATTTTGTGAAGCAACTACCGAAAATATGTGGTAAGATAGGAGAAATACATTTTCTAAAAATACTATAACACATAATATTTACAATTAACCAAATGGTTGTGTGTTAAACAGTTTCTATCTACCTCTCGTGAAAAAGACAAATTCCTGCCGATTCAGCTGGAAGGGGGTCAAATTTGAACTACAGGTGCCTCATGGTTTTCTTATGATTTTTTGAAAAAATCATATTTAGGTACACAAGTACCTATTTCATCAGAGATACAACAAAATTTTCCCAAGATTCAACCCCTAGGTACAAACGGTCATGTCCGCCGTTTTGACCGTATTTTGAAATCGGCATACGAAATTCAAAAAAAATCAAAAAAATGGAAAACCTTCACGTGGAGTCATGATATGTGACCTAGTTAGCACAAAAAAATATAGACTTGCAATACAGAAGTTGTATTGAAAAAGTGTTCTCAGAAATGAGCTATCATCTACGAAGATTCATGGCTTTCAAGCCGAATGACGAATGTTATGTCCACATTCATGGAATAGTTTGCTTAAATATGCCCATATTGGGCACATACGTGTATCTTGGAACCATGAACAATGTTGCCGAAGAAACATTTCATTTTCCTTTCACGAAAAAATCAGTTTTCAATTTCCGAGTGCGAAAAATGGGTTTTTTGTGAAGCACCTACCAAAAATATGTTGCAAAATTGGAGCAATGCATTTTCTAAAAATACTATACCACATAATATTTACAATTAACCAAATGGTTGTGTGTTAAACAGTTTCTATCTACCTCTCGTGAAAAAGACAAATTCCTGCCGATTCAATTGGAAGCGGGTCAAATTTGAACTGCAAGTGCCTCGTAGTTTGCTTATGATTTTTTGAAAAAATCATATTTAGGTACACAAGTACCTATTTCATCAGAGATATAACAAAATTTTCCCAAGATTCAACCCCTAGGTACAAACGGTCATGTCCGCCGTTTTGACCGTATTTTGAAATCGGCATACGAAATTAAAAAAAATCAAAAAAATGGAAAACCTTCACGTGGAGTCACGATATGTGACCTAGTTAGCACAAAAAAATATAGACTTGCAATACAGAAGTTGTATTGAAAAAGTGTTCTCAAAATGAGCTATCATCTACGAAGATTCATGGCTTTCAAGCCGAATGACCAATGTTATGTCCACATTCATGGAATAGTTTGCTTAAATATGCCCATATTGGGCACATACGTGTATCTTGGAATCATGAACAATATTGCCGAAGAAACATTTCATTTTCCTTTCACGAAAAAATCAGTTTTCAATTTCCGAGTGCGAAAAATGGGTTTTTTTGTGAAGCACCTACCAAAAATATGTTGCAAAATTGGAGCAATGCACTTTCTAAAAATACTATACCTCATAATATTTACAATTAACAAAATGGTTGTGTGTTAAACAGTTTCTATCTACCTCTCGTGAAAAAGACAAATTTCTGCCGATTCATTGGAAGCGGGTCAAATTTGAACTGCAAGTGCCTGTAGTTTGCTCATGATTTTTTGAAAAAATCATTTTTAGATACAAAAGTACCTATTTTATCAGAGATATACAAAGATTCTTGCAGGATTCGACACCTAGGTATGAACGGTCATGTTCATCGTTTTGACCGTATTTTGATATCGGCATGAGAAATTAAAAAAAATCAAATAAATGGAAAACCTTCGTGTGGTGTCATTTATATGTGATCTAGTTAACGTTAAAAATAATTAACTTGAAATACGAGCAATATATTGATAAAGTTTCCTTAGATATGTATTGAATTTAATGGAACAATCCAAAAAAAAAAAATTATTCAAAACCCTATGTAAAGTAATATATAAGGTTAGTTGTATTTTGTTATTTTATTTTGAACAAAAACAGTACCTAATACTATATAATGATAGACAAAATCTTAATAAAAATTTCGAAATTTATTTGGTTGAAATTGAGGTTCAAAATCAAAAGTTATAAAAGAAAGTAGAAAAGAATAAAGAAAAAAAAGAGAATCGGCCGAGCCGAGCCGGCCCGGCCCAGCCCAGCAGCCGAACCAGGCTGGCCGGCGCACTCGGCACAGGGAAAGGCAGTAAAAAAAAAAGAGGTGCACCAAGGCCCAAGCCCAGCAACTCTGTGTATTGTATAAAAAGGGCCAAAGCATAGACTAGACACAAACATGTGTGTGGTCTGTTGGTTGTGTGCTGGTGGGTTGGAGAGTGAGGTCGGGTGTTCAAATCCCATTCCCCTCACTTTCTTCCATTATTTATTTGCTTACACGGGTGGGTCCCACAGTGGGTCCCACATGACAAGTCACATGGCGGGTCCCACTAGTCCCACATGGCAGCAGGGTGGGTCCCACATGGCGGGTCCCACAGGTCACACGGTGGGTCCCACATGGCGGGTCCCACAGGTCACACGATGGGTCCCACATGACAAGTCACATGGCGGGTCCCACTGGTCCCACATGACAAGTCACACGGTGGGTCCGACCAGGCGGGTCCCACATGGCAGCAGGGTGGGTCCGACATGGCGGGTCCCACATCTCTCACGGTGGGTCCCACATGACAGTCACATGGCGGGTCCCACCGGTCCCACATGGCAGCAGGATGGGTCCCACATGACAAGTCAACAAGTCAATATGTGCTCCTCCAGTTAACGGGTCCCACCTGTCAGTGAGATGGCTGAGTATTGACACGTAAGCGAAAATGACACATAAGCAATGACACATAAGAAAAAATGACACCTAAGCAGTGACACGTAGGCGAGATTGCTGAGTTGGCTGTCAACTAATACGAATGACCATTTAAATTGGTCGTAATCGGGTAGAAAAATATATTAAATTAATGTTATTTGCATTATGACCAATTGATGTAAGACGATTATGACCTTTCAGACAGATTTGATCGTTATATTTTCGGGTTTAGACCCTTCAAAACAGCGAGTGACCAAATGATACAAAATGGTCATAGATCTATGACCAATATTTTCAGGGTCACTATCAAAAAGTCACTAGTTAGCACATTTCTTGTAGTGCTAGGGGACACCATAGGATGCGCCTTTGTCGCCGTCTTCTTTTCATGTCGACGTAGTCGTTCTTGAGTTGTAGGGTGTCGCCGAAAGTCATTTGGATGCTTCTCCTCATGTTGACGTCGGCGTGCTTGTTGCTTTGGTGACCATGTCTTGGAGCTTCCACTAGATCTTGGTGACATGTTGTGGTCCACCTTGGCATCTTTCTTGTGGCGCCTTCTTGAGCGTGATGAAGAATGTAGACGCTTGGCAAGCTTGTCGATGGCGTCCATGAGGTTTTTGAACGTTCGATTAGTGTCGCCAAACTTGTCCAAGGGTGCATCAATCTTGTTCACTTGGTCATCCCTCATGTTGGCATCTTTCATGTGTCGCCATGATGAGCTAGATGGGCCTTGGCTTGGCTTGGCCTTGTCGATGCACTTCTTGGGGCGCCGTCTTGGGGTTGATGTCGAATGCCGATGCTTGACGCTCTTGGTGATGTCCTTGTCGTAGCGCCTTCTTGAAGTAGATGGAGCTCCATAGGATGGACTCATGGTGGTCTTCTTGTCGGAGCACCGTCTTGTGTTTGAACCATAGAAGGTTGTGCCATGACGCTTGGTGGTGCCGCTCTTGAACATGGTGGTGATGGGAGTCCTCTCCTCTTGCATGTTGTCGATGTCGCCGCACATGCTACAAGAGTAGTAGTCGTAGACGTTCTCCACCATGTCATCAGAGTTGTAGTCGTTGTAGTGGCGCTCCACCATGTCGTTGTAGTCGAAGTTGGTACCATGTGATGAGGCATGTGAAGACACTTGCGCCTCATTGTCGTTGGAGCTCGTGTAGTCGGAGTCGTGGTAGATTCGTATGTACTTGGAGTCGATACCATATGATGAAGGTTGCTCGACGTCATGGTACCGCTCCTTGTCTTGTACGTTCGAATAGTCGGAGTAGTTGTAGCGGAAGTCTTGGTGATGATCCATCATGTCATGGGGGTCATTGTCGTTGTAGTAGTCGTAGTAGTCCCCCATGTCCTCAAAGTTTGAGGCATCATAGTCCATGTGACTCATCATGTAGTCGTTATCATGTTGGCCTCCATAGTCGTATTCGCTCTCCCTAGACATGTTAACTCACAAGACAAGTGTATATATGTGGAGTGGAAAGGAACTAGAACACAACCTCTCACCTTGTAGATAGTATTGGACGTCGTGGACAACCAAGGGAAACGATCACAAAGTAAAATGATTATGTTCAAGCATCCAAAGCAAACTCCAAAACACACACGGCTTAAAAGTTGGTAGGAAGGTATGGTAGGTGGAAAGCAAATTGAACCAACCGGAAACCAAGATATTGTCAAAGCAAGTAGAGAACCACGATGATCACAAAGCAAATACAAGTCAATCTCAAAAGATATGAGCAAAGCTCACGGAAACACACGCGCGGAGAGATAAATGAGACTTATGCAACCAACAAGTGAGCTAAAGAACCAAAATGATCCTAGCGAAGACTATAAGCTCGTGTTGCACAAGTACAAGAAGAGCTACTAGCTCGATTGCAATTTATTTGGTGGGCTACAAGATTTGCACAACAATGCACCACCTACTAGATGTTCATCGAGCTTGCGCTTTCCTACAAGAGATATGGCAAGTGGTGTTTCTTTCTTTTCTTTTTTCTTGCACTTTTTGCTTCTTTTCTCTTTTCTCTTCGGACTCTTTTTCTCTTTTACACACCCACTTCTTTTGATGCCAACACAAGATATATATGGCATGTGAACTAGCGCAAGTATTTTTGCTCGGAAACTACACGGTGCAAATGTGCAAAGCCCAAGCAATCATCAAGAGCTAGCCTCAATAGGACAAGATAAACACAAGGGTATGATGGCTATCAAAGGAATGGCAAGGGGTAAAGGTTGCACTACAAGAAATATGCTAACTAGTGACCTTTTAATAGTGACCCCGAGACAATTGGTCATAGATCTATGACCAATTTGAACCATTTGGTCATACATTACTTTGGAGGGTCTAAATCCGAAAATGTAACGACCAATCTTGTCAGAATAGTCATAGTCTGGTTACATGAATTGGTCATAATCTAAAAAGCGCTGACAAATGGCCTTTTCTCTAGCCGATTACGACCAATTTAAATGGTCATTCATATTAGTGGACATCCAACTCAGCTGTCTCGCCTACGTGTCAATACTTAGGTGTCAGTTTTGCTTACGTGTCATTATTGCTGGATATCCAACTCAGCAGTCTCTCGCCTACGTGTCAGTGCTTAGATGACAGGTAGAACCCACTGACAGGTGGGGCCCGCCACTAACCTGACACGTGGGACCCACCACTGACCTAACAAGCGGGACCAACCACTAACCTGACGAGCGGGACCCACCACAGATTGACACATGGGACCCACCAGTAACCTGACAAGCGGGACCCACCATAGACTGACATGTGGGACCCGCTAGTGACCTGACAAGCAGGACCCACGACTTACCTGACAAGCGGGACCCTGCAGAGACCTGACACGTGGGACCAACTGGTGACCTGAGACCTTACACGTGGGACCCAGAAATAACCTGACAGGCGGGACCCACCAGTGACCTGACAAGCGGGACCGACGGCAGACTGCCACCACTACGACACACACCAACTCGTGCTATATATCCACAATCAGTCTATTTAATGTATGGCTCCTTTTCCTGGGTTTGGGCCCTATTCGTCCGTGGCCTCCATTTGCTCCTAACACTAGGCCCATGTATAGATTCCACAGACTGCCACCGGGAAGTCCTAGAGAATTACAAGAAGGGCTCGGGGCAGCTGGTTAATAAAAGCAAATCTGCTATTTTCTTCAGTGCCAACTGTGACCAGGATGTGAGGCTTGAGGTGCACAATGCTGCTGATATCTTGGTGGAGGCGCTTGGCGAGAAATATTTGGGTCTGCCTACTGCGCTGGGCCGATCCACTTCCGAGGCCTTTGAGCACCTACCTACAAAAATAAAGAACTTGGTGGCCTCCTGTGGTTCCAAGCTGATGAGTGCTGCGGCTAGGGAAACTCTGATCAAGGCTATTGGTCAAGCTATCCCCACTTTCTCGATGAGCTGCTTTATGCTCTCTGCCAAGACCTGCAAGAAGATCACTAGCATCCTTGCTAATTTTTGGTGGGGAGATGATGAAAAGAAATCCAAAATGCACTGGGTTAGTTGGCCCAAGCTTGCTATCCCAAAATGTGTTGGTGGCATGGGTTTTAGAGAGATCAGAAAGTTCAACCAAGCTATGTTGGCTAAGCAGGGGTGGAGGCTCCTTACTAAACCTGACTCTTTATGTGCGAAGGTATTGAGTGGCAAGTACTACCACAACAGCAATTTCCTTCAAGCGGGTAAAAAGAGGAATTCGTCCCATGTGTGGCGTGCTATCTTGCATGGTCGTGATGTTCTAACTAAGGGTCTTATCAGAAGAATTGGCGATGGCACCTCGACTAGGGTGTGGACTGATCCTTGGATTCCTGGAAATTTCAGCCATAAACCTACTCATCATCCTCTCTCTGCTAATGCTGTATTGGTCAGTGATTTGATGGTGGATGGCGCTGTTGAATGGGATGGGCAGAAGGTGACAGCCAACCTGTCGCGTGCTGATGTGAAAACTGTGTGCAGTATCCCTCTTGGCAAGTTCTCGGAGGATTTCTGGGCCTGGGCTCATGAAAAGCATGGTTGTTTTTTCGTTAGATCTGCTTATAAGTTGCTGATCGGGGCTTCGGATGATCCGCAGGCTTCTAGCTCGTCTGATGATGCCCACCCTTTCTATCTGAAACTGTGGAAACTTAAGGTTCCCCCCAAAGTTAAATGCTTCTACTGGAGGGTGCTCAAAGACTACATCCCCTGTCGTGATATTTTGAAGAAGAGACACATTGAGCGATTGGCTACTTGTGAGATTTGTGGTGGTGCCGATGAGACTATTTTTCATGCACTCACCAAATGCACTTGGGCAAAGGTCTTCTGGAACACTCTGCGTGATCTCACTGGCGTCAAGATCCCTGCCTTACATCCTGCGTCGTGGGCTGCTGATCTCATCACCTGTAAAGCAACCTCTGACCGGGACTCCTGCTTAATTCTGTGTGGGCTGTGGGCGGTTTGGAGTGCTCGGAACTCTCTCAAACATGGTGGCAAAGGGAAGCCTGTGAAAGCTAGTGTGCAATGGGCAGTTGATGTTGCTTTTGACCTTTGGAAGGCAGGGTCCGAAAATGGACTGGGTGCCAAGTTTAAAGACTGTGTGAGATGGAAACCTCCTGATGGAGATTTTGTAAATATCAATGTTGATGCTGGTTTTCAACAAAACTCTCTCCAGGGCACCTCTGGCTGTCTTATGCGTGACTGTACGGGTAGTTTGATGCAAGCTAGATCAAGATTCTACCATAATGCTACTAGTGCTCTTGCTATGGAGGCTATTGCCCTTAGGGATGGTGTCAAAATGGCCATCGAGTTGCGGAAGACAAAAGTTCAAATTGAAAGTGATGCCCAGGTGATTGTCAATCTGTGGACAAAATCTGGTGAAGATAGATCGGAGGTGGCTACCATCTTGAAGGAGGTCAAGGAGTTAAGTAGGGGTTTCTCTAGTTTTAATTTCAATTTTGTTCACAGAACAGCGAATGTTGCTGCTCATTTGTGTGCAAAGAGTGCTAGTGCTGATAGGCAAAGGTGTACTTGGGTAAACATGATTCCAAGTTTCCTTACTGATTGCCTTCAGCTTGATTGTAACCCTACTGTTATCTTGGTTTGAATTGTTATTGGATCGCAAAAAAAAAGATGGGATTCGAACACAGGACCTCCTGCTGCTCCGCAGAGAAGTGCCACCACTACGACACACACACCAACTCGTGCAATATATCCACAATCAGTCTATTTAATGTATGACTCCTTTTCCTGGGTTTGGGCCCTATTCGTCCGTGGCCTCCATTTGCTCCTAACACTAGGCCCATGTATAGATTCCACAGACTGAATAAACATTTGAAAATTCATATAATATTCTCTGTAACTCCGAAAATTATGAATAATATGTCAAACTATTCACAAAAATGTAATCTAGATATTTATATAACGTTCATACACTTTCAAATAATTTAATTTAGATTTCCATTTGTTTGAATTTCATATGCCGATTTCAAAATACGGTCAAAATGGCCACATGACCGTACATATCTAGGGGTTGAATATGTTGAAACTATTGATGTATCTCTTATAAAATAGGTACTTGTGTACCCAAAAATAATTTCAAATAAAAATCATAAGCAAACTACGAAGCACATGTAGTTCAGATTTGACACGCTTTCAGTTGAATCGGCAGAAATTTGTCTTTTTCACGAGAGGTGGATGAAAACTTTATACACCTAAAAATTTGGTTATTTATACATAACATGTGGTATTATATTTGTTTTAAATGTTTTTATCTAATTTTGCAACAAATATTTGGTAGGTCCTTCACAAAAAACCCCATTTTTTGCACTCTGGAAATAAAAAAAATGACTTTTTCGTGCAAATAAAATGAAAACTTTCTTCGGCGACATTGTTAAACTATGAAAACTTTATATAATGTTCATACATCTTTAAATAATTTAAACTATGAATAAATTAGAAGAACGAATTAAATGGTTAAAACGGTGGACATGACCGTTCATACCTAGGTGTCGAATCTTGCAAGAATCTTGTTATATCTCTGATGAAATAGGTACTTTTGTATCTAAAAATGATTTTCTTAAAAAATAAAGAAAAAACTATGAAGCACCTATAGTTCAAATTTGACCCGCTTCCAGCTGAATCGGTCGAATTTTGTCTTCTTAAGGACACATCGATGGAAAGATTTTGATGCACAACCATTTGGTTATTTGTACTTAAAATGTGGTATAATATTTTTAGAAAATCTTGTGACATAAGTTTGCAACATATATTTGGTAGGTCCTTCACAAAAAACACCATTTTTGACATTCGAAAAATGAATTTTTTTTCAAAGAAAATGAAAACTTTATTCAGCAACATTGTTCGCCATTCCAAGATACACGCTCGTGCATGATATGAGATCTTTCAAAGAAACTATGCCATGAAAGTGGCATTAACAGTCGTCATTTGCCCCTGAAAGACACGAATTTTCATACATGATAGCTCATTTCTGTGAACACTTTTAAAAACTAATTGCTGTATTTCAAGCTTGTTATTTTTTATGGCAACTAGGTCACATATAATGACACAATGCCAAGGTTTTCCATTTATTTTATGTTTTTTGATTTTCTTATGCCGATTTCAAAATATGGTCTAAACGGCTGACACGACTGTTCAAAGCTATGGGTGGAATTTTGCACGGATTTTGTTGGATCTCTGATGAAATAGATGCTTGTGTATATAAAAATGATTTTCTTAAAAAATAAAGAGAAAACTATGAAGCACCTATAGTTAAAATTTGACCCGCTTTCAGCTGAATCGGTCGAATTTTGTCTTTTTAATGACACATCGATGGAAAGATTTTGGCACACAACCATTTGGTTATTTGTACTTAAAATGTGGTATAATAGTTTTAGAAAATCTCGTGACATAAGTTTGCAACATATATTTGGTAGGTCCTTCACAAAAAACACCATTTTTGACATTCGAAAAATGAAAAATGAATTTTTTATCCTAAGAAAATGAAAACTTTCTTCGACAACATTGTTCGCCATTCTAAAATACACGCTTGTGCATGATATGAGATCTTTCGAAGAAACTATGCCATGAAAGTGGCAATAACATTCGTCATTTGGGCTGAAAGCCACGAATCTTCGTACATAATAGCTTATTTATGTGAACACTTTAAAAAAATATTTGTCGTATTTCAAGCTTGTTATTTTTTATGGCAACTAGGTCACATTTAATGACACAATGCGAAGGTTTTCCGTTTATTTTATTCTTTTTGAATTTCTTATGCCGATTTCACAATACAGTCAAAACGGCTGTCACGACTGTTCAAAGCTATGGGTGGAATTTTGCACGGATTTCGTTGGATATCTACAAAAATGACTACTTGTGTACCTAAAAATGATTTTCTTAAAAAATAAAGGGAAAACTATCAAGCACCTATAGTTCAAATTTGACCCGCTTCGAGCTGACTCGGCCAAATTTTGTCTTTTTAAGTACACATCGATGGAAAGATTTTGACACAACCATTTGTTTATTTGCACATAAAAGGTTATCTAATAATTTTGAAAAATGATGTGGTCAAATTTTGCAACCATTTTCTAACATTTTGGCACGTTTTTCACATAAATAGGGGGATTTTAAGTTTATTTATTGCTGTCATAAATATTCGGCCGAACTGGGCCGAAAGCCCAGCTTTATTAGGCCCGTCTGATAGCGGCTGAAGCATTGCACGCCATCGGAAGCGATCATACGGTCAGGAGCGTGCGTGTCTGGTATATATATCCAGCACGTCGCCGCCAGCCCCGCCCTAACCCTAGCTCGTTCTATCCACAGAGCCAAACCCTCGCTTTCTCTCTTGCGACGGCGCCTAGAGATCCACCAACAGAAGAACGCCGTCGACGTCGAGAGCCTTCGGGACGGCAGTAAAGAGGCACCGGCGTCCTCCAGGCCCCTCGCCGGCGCTGCGTGTGGCGTTGGCTCGCGCGCAGCTCCGTCGATTGGCTCTGGGCGGCGCCCTCTGCGAAGCGACGGCGCACGAGCTGGCGTCCCCTCCTCGGCGTCGACTACCAGCGCCAGGTTCAGGACCCTGCAGGCCTCGGCGGGAGATCCTCCTATCCTACCATGCCGCCGCCGCTCCTCTCCGACAAGGCCGCCGAAGCTCCTCTCCGTCAAGGCCGCCGCCGGACCCCCTCATCTCCGATAGAAACCCCTCCGTTTCCACTCGTCCCCGACAACTGCTGCTTCACCCTCTCCGGTGAGATACCTCTCACCCCCTTCCGCTAGAACCAAATCCGAACCTCATACCTGTTTGCTCCCAACCAGAGACCCCCACAACCAAGGCCTCGCGCGCGCCGGCAACCAGGATGACCAAGGGGAGACCGGGCGTCCGTGGATCTGGAGGAGATGCCAGCCGCCTTCCTCCTCTCCGCCGAAGCAGAGCCGGGATCCGCTGTGCTCGCCGGTGAACAAGACGGGCCATGCTCGCCGTGCTCCACGAGATCTGCCGTGCTAGCGTGGCCTGCACCAAGAAGGCCGCAGTTTGATAAAGGCTCAGGCTGGAGAAAGGCTCAGGACAAGCAGCGCTACCGGGACGCCTTCACCTGGAACCCCCGAGGTGCGCCTCCGCCTCCCGCTCGCTTCTTCCTTCCGCCGCCAGGTTCTTGATGGCTTGACCGGTCTTTCTTGCGCCGTGCAGATCCCGACTCGGAGATCATCAGCTTCGCCAAGAGGACGGCCAAGGACCTCAAGCTGCCGGCCAGCTTCGTGCCCCAGATGCTCCAGTCCATGCAGGTACCACCTCTCCTTTCCCTTGCTTGCCGTTCATCTTTCGTAGGACAGATATATTGGTTTGTAGTATTGGTGATCCTTCAACTGCACGGCTCTATCGCTTACTAGTCCTCTATATGGATTATTTGTGTGTTTGCAAAAAGGGGCAATTGGCGGAGTTCTGTTCGTACTAGGGGCAGGACATGCAGGTCAAGGAGAAGATTGTGCCCCTCAAGGTTTGCTTCTTTTGCTAACTGCAGATTTGCTGACTGTTTTTCCGTAACAGTCATTAGTGAACTCCTTGCTGAGGATGGTGCTTTTGTTTGTCACCTTGCTGATGTTTTTCCGTAACAGTCATTAGTGAAATCTTAATTTAATATACAAAGACTAATCAGTGTATCTTGTTAAGGATGGTGCTTTTCTTTGTTACCTTGCTGATGTTTAGTCTTTAGTGAACTCCTAAATCTGTCTCCAAATAGGGAAACTGTCAGCTTTTTTTAAGCAAGCTGGGATCCATCGATACTATTTGGGTATGTTTGCATTTCATCTAGCTTGGAACAAAATGTGAAGTCGCGGCCCAGATGCTGTTTGTAGGCATTAATATGTTTGAGATGATGTTGCTGAGAACTAACCTTGCACCATGATTTGTAGTAATGTGATGTAGTGGTAGCTAAATTACAAGATGGTTGCAGTATGCTAATCCATGTCCATGTAGGTTAGAGTTTAAGTGATAACTATAACTAGCAACACTATGTAGTTGTAACCTTGATCTTCCATTGTCAGTTATTTGGTTTCATTCTATCCATATGAATATATAAAATGAAGCGCCATGCGAATGCTATTTTGATTAGTCTAGCTAAAGTTTAAAGAACGGCAATAATAAATACTGCTATCTATGTACATGCCTTCTCCAATCATGATCTGGTTATACTATTGATTGCTTACACTGCTTGCAATTTCTTGGAGTAACATCATATGAGCTTGCTTGCAGGGATCATCAGAACCCTAGTCACCGGCTCTGATGCCAGCAAGCTGCCGGACCTCAGGAACGTGCCCGGTCTCCTTCAAGGTATAATCCCACCTTTGGGGCACTCGTGTCGATTCGAGTAGGATAGTTTTATGACTTGCTAATCAGATGTTTCGCTGGAGAGCCTTTAGTTGAATATGGAGTGGACTACTATTGTTATAGAAGCGAATGCACTTGATTTTTAAAATGTAATAAAATGGAAGTTAATTTTCAAAGAGTTAAGTGGCTTAAAATAAACGAAGTTCATGCTACTAGAAATTAAAAGAAGCCTGACCTTATTTTCTTAGCATGACGATCGGTGTCTAATTAGAGATCAATTATTTGTGTTGTTTGATAAGTCACTGTCCCATGACATGCTACTGTGTAAACCTCCTATTTTCCCTGAATGCAAAGTTTCTTGTCTAAAATCAATTTTTACCCCAAGTCCTTAAGTAACATGGTGTAGATCTGATACTGCATATGCTATTTGTTTAGGTCTGATACATAGGATCTTGCATGCTACTATCCAGGGGTAGATCTTTATATGAAAGGAACATAACGTTTTTACTTAGGTTTGCATGCCTCTTCTCTGTATAAGATTTCAGTGTGTAGGCGTATGAACAGTGCATAGTGCAGTTGGCACTGTTCTAGCTCATATGGAGTTTCCTGTGATATTATTGGTGCCATCCTGTTTGTTTCATTGTTTGCTTTTATATCGTCCTTAACCATTTTGGTCTATAACATGCAGATGCTCGCATTCGTTCATGTGTTGTCGTGAGCTCCATGACAAAGAAGTTGGAAGGGAAGAAGCTTAGAGTTCTAGCTCATTGGAGCTAGTTATACTTCGATAGCTAGTTATATTTCGCTATTTAGCTGTGTTTTTGGTAGTTGGATACCTGATGTGAACTATGATCGACTGTAAACTTGATGTGAATTATGTTTGATTATAATTATAATTTACCAAGTTTGGCAGTTTGCTCAGTTTCAATTTTTACATTTGTTTGCTGTACTGGGAAATTGAAATCTGAATATTGAACCTGACAATTCGGACCCACCTGAATTCAAGAAAAAGAAAATCAGAAATTGTTGGGCCAAAAAGGCCACGGTCCAAATAAAAAGCCTGAAATGTTAATGTAGGCCCATGAAGTTGATCAAAATTGACAGGAAAAAATTATAAATAGGCTGAATTGTTGGGCTCGGCCCATATAAGCATCAAACTGGACTGGGCTGATTCTGGTGTATGACCTTCTCATTGGTCACAATTCTGCCATGTAGGATTGGCCACGTAGGATGTGACGTGGCTATGCCAGACGGCGCGTGACCAAAAAAATTGGTCATAAGAGTTATGACCATCAAATTTGGTCATAGATGGTTATGACCAATCCGAAAAAAAGGTCACATATGACCGTTTGAGACGCTCGGTATGTGACCTCCAGATTTTGGTCATAAAAAGGTCATAGATGAAAAATTATGACCTTTTAGTGACCAAATTTGTGAGTCACTAGCTGACATATTTCTTGTAGTGTTGGCAATGTTATACCTTTCGTCGATGTTCTTCACCCTTTGTTGTAGAAGCTTCGTGCTTGCCCACGAATTTTGGTGGTGGTGGATGATGGATCTTCCGCAATGGTGATGAATGTCTTGATCGTAGCTTCGAAACGAGCCAAAGAACACAAAAAACGGAGTCCGAAATCAAAAGATATGGCCAAAACAAAATCTGAAATTTTCAGCTTTCGGGAAGGCCGGCCGTGGGGCCGGCCCAGGCCGGCCTGGAGGCCGACGGGGTCGGGATGGGGTCCGGCCTAGGCCGGTTTGAGGCCGGCTTGAAGGCCGGTTAACCCCCGCGACGGTGACCTTCGAAAATCCGCGATTTTGGCGGAAAAACGGCCCGAAAAACGTCAAATCGGAGGGGAAATCAATGGAATTTGGCCATGGAAACGCAAGGGAAGCAAGATCAACTGGTATAGCAATAGATCTATGGATCAAAACTTGCAAAAATGCACTCAAATCTCAGATCGATCCAAAAGCAATTTGGGGCTATTTTTGGTGGAAATTTTCGAATTTCTCAAAATCAATGAAAATTTGGGGGATTTGTGGGGGAAACAAAGTCAAATCCGTGGCAACCATGCTCTGATACCATATGGTGTAGTACGGGACTATTAGGGTGGCCCGATCTTCACGGATTGACGAAGGATGTGGACGAACACACGCAAGAACACGAGGAACACGAAGAACACCAAGAAGAACGCCCCGAACACAAGAACACGCACACGATACAAGAACCGTTTCCCTTACCGGTCGGTCCAACCGGCCCAATAGAATCCACACGAAGGTGGGAGATCAGCAAGTAGATACAAGAAGGGATCTTGGATGGTTGTTTCTCCAACGGTCAACCGAACCGCTCCAATAAAGTTACCCGAAGATGAAAGATTGGCAAGTAGTCAAACTACACGTAGAGGTCTTGAATCCACGAAGGGATCTTCTCCACAAGGGGAGGAACCATCCCGCTAGGGGAGGAAGGAGACCGTCTTGAGGTGGAGAGCCTAGCTCTACTCTAATCTCAAAACATAGTCTATCTAGATCTGGAGGGGCAGGGGTCTATTTATAGTATGGGTACAAAACGGGTACGGACACGCGCAGTTGGGGAGACCGGCCTGGAGACCGGCCTGGGCCGGCCTGAAGGCCGGTTGGCGCAGACGGGCGCTGGAGCTGGTCCGGCCCTGGGGCCGGCTGGAAGGCCGGCGGCGTCGGTAGGTGGCCCGGCCCTGGGGCCGGCCTGGGCCGGCTGGAAAGCCGGCAGCGTCGATAGGTGGCCCGGCCCTGGGCCCGGCCTAGGCCGACTGCCTCGGGTGGCCGCCCGGCCTGGGGTCCGACCTGGGCCGGCTGGAGGGCCGACCGAGCTGGTTGCTCCGTCTTCTCCTTCTTCGTCTTGACGCTTTCTCCTCCTCTTCCATGCGTACGCCTTGGATGGTCTTGACTCTTTGGGTTCCTCGGCATCTTCCCGGATTGTTGTACTCGTCATGTGATACCTAGCATAGCAAAGGGGTAGATGCTCAAGTAGTATACCATTCAAAGGGGCACGGAATGGGATCTCGTAGAGGAAAGAGTTCACCTTTGTTGTCCATGGTGACTTGGGATATGTTGGGTTGCTTAGGGTAGGTTGCACTACATCACATATGTATGTGTGTGAGGAGGGGAGGGAGAATCGATGCATCCTGATGCACCCGCTACATCGGATTTGCCAACCCCAGATCACCCACATATCCTCTTGATCCGCCGCCCTCTCCCGCCTCCGTCGCAATTCTCCGCAACCCTTGCAAATCTTCCCTGTCGCCCGCCTCCGTCCTAGACGTCGCCCGCCCTAGAGAGAATGAAGTGGATGGAGAAGCACACTCTCCTCATGGAAAAGAACGCCTCATCTGAATCGGACAAGTGGAGAATAGGTTGTCGACAGACGAGGCTGAGAGGAAGCGTGTCGCGGAGATGCAATTCAACGTGTCCGATCCGGCACCCGCACCAGGCATCTATCCAATATGGTCAACATTTGTGTTGTACTCTACTTAACAATTTTTTTTGGGATTGCCAACAAAATAATAGAGTGGGAGTAATGATGTTGAGCGGGGATTGGTGTACTCCAAGCTTGTTTTGTTATTGTCCGGCTCTTATATTGTCGAACCATCTGATGTGGGAGGTCATAAATACTTGTGTGATCATGAACAAAAAGGTCATCAAGAGTGAGCGCAGAAATACGGTGAATGGTACTCATTCGTATGTCCTCTCGCCGCCGTTGATCACCAGGTGTTGGTGTAATTTTCCGATTTTGCCATGCATGCGGATATGCGTGATGAAGTCGTTCACGATCAACTTCAAAATGATCCAGTGAAGAGCGTAAAGGAATGGTCGTTGCAATTTAGTTCAACTTTATTTTACTTGGATTGTATGAATAATTTTATATTGATTTTTAATTGTTGTAGAAATTTGAAATGTTGAAAAATATAGAATGTAGAAGTGTATCGAAATATATTTGTCAACAAAATGATTTATTGATAGGATTGTATTGAAAGCGCCGCTGGGAAGAGTCGTCCCTGACGCCCCCATAATTCGCCACATCCCACGGCGCTGCCAATAGAGCTAGTCCAGTACTATTGCCTTACAGCCTATATAAGGCCTGTGCCAATGCATTATATCTTAGCACGTCATCATAGGTGTAATAAATATTTAAGAAACAACTAGTCTAATGCATTGTTTCTTAGACTAGTCACAATGGGAGTAACTTAGCTAGTAACATCACACATCTCAAGACCATTTTGCTTATGTGGCATGTAGTTAATGAGGAGAGAGGTGTTTGTAGTAACTTAGCTAGTTACCGTAACATCACACTTATCAAGACAAAATAAGTCTATAGTGCAATAAATAAGATCTTATATGACATCACAATGATGTTACTCCCCACTGTGAAGGTGGTAACATAGGCTAGTAACATCACCATGTTACTACTCTATGTTACTCCCCATTGTGACTAGTCTTATGTGTTGTATCTAATTTGATGATTTTTTGGCTCATGCATGCATGTGATTGGTCTAGCACAATTTTTTGCCTATGACCACGTGCAAAGGTTGTATGTTAGCTAAGCTACAATTTCACACTCTCTCTTCATTAACTATCATGCCACATAATTAAAATGCATATGAAACCGTGCTAAGAGACTTGCATTGGCTTAGGCCTAAAAGCTCAAGTGGAGATTAACTTTGCAATCAATTCCAAGCAATCGACCCATGGGTGGATATTCCGCGTCCTTCACTTGGGTCAGAGATCATGTATTGTATACGTACGAATGGCAGGCCCCGTTGAATGTTTTTCATTCGCGCATTATACTATGAGTATTTTCGTACATCATCGTGCTTCACACTGCTCCATGCCAGCGTGCGTCACGCTCTCCATCTTTCCAACAGCTTTACTATACTGGTTTTAATACCCCTGTGGTGCCGCGTGTTCGTTTTATATATATCTTGATGATTCCTTCAGATTCCGTAATCGTGTAGCCAACTTCTACAATTCAAAATATGAATAACTCACAGCTATATTGCTAAATATCTTGAATCTCTTTATGGATCTTATGATGTTGGTTTGGTAAATACTATTCATGTTTCCAAGCAAAAATAACGATCTGTACTACATTTCAAACGGCAGATGCGGCACCCACATTTTGCCTGGTTTGATACAATGTGGTGTCAAGGAGATCCGTTGTCTTCGGGTTTTTTCCTAGGATCCCGGGGACATTTAGCCCCACGTCGAAAGTATCGTGATCAACCGTTGTTTCAGACGGATACCAATATGCCTCGCCTCGGGTTTTGTTAAAAACATCCTAAAGCAAATACAAATGTGTACCATAATTGACATATTCATTTCGAATCCTTTCGTGTAATTGTAGGAATCAATATTGGCGTCCAGACATCGTTGTTGATTATTGACCGGATGGAGTTCAGGATCATGTCTACACGTTACGATCCTACGGGTCACACACCGTTGAGCAATAGGAGATGCTAGGAGCCTGCCATTCTTTCTAGGTCTCGAGGTATAATGATGGATTGAGAGGCTTTGACTATACATAATTGGAGGATAAGTCTTATATTAGATTTCGCCCCACAATAGTACCCAAATTTTGTCTCAACATTTCTACTTTGAAAATAAAAATGGAAAATACGAGAAAAATGACATAGAAAAAAGGAAAAATTGACATTGAAAGCAAACATGTCTTTTGAAAATTTAATTATGGAAGCCCTACCGAGCAGAATATATAATTTGAGGAACTGCATTGCTGATATTAATCCCAAGAATAAAACAGGAGGTACAGCTTGTCCATGAATAGTCAGCCATCACAATGTAAAAATATAATAGGTTCGACTGATCAAGGCTTTGTTTTTGGAAGATTCACGCCTGAGTGGTGATCAACCTCCGTCTGCATAGATATTGTTCAGGAGAGTGTATCTAAAATGTCGTGCCTTGAAGACTCGAACAGGGATAGTAAGTGCGTGTGGTTCATTCGTGCATCTAAAAACCCGGGAAAATATAAATTTTCCATCCATAAAGTATAAGTAGTCGACGTCGAGTTTCATCCTCGAAAACTAGGAGTCAATTCATTGAACTTTTGTGTTAGGAAATCCGACATGGCCTTGTGCTAAATTTTGTACGCGTAAGCATAATTTGAATATTGAATAAAGTCTGTAACAAAGTACATAAAAGGCTAAAAGCACATCGCATGACGCCATGTACAATGGAAGTTAAATTTTGGAATTTAGCAATTCTAGTGGAATAATTCAGGATAACTCCATAAAAGTTCAAATGAATTATGAATAAATATCACAAAACGTATAAATATTACCTTTATTACGAGGGCATGTAACAGGTTGTTGTATCCATTGACATGCACATACGTACGCCCGAAGCATGCATGCAGGTTACTTACTTAAGTAACATTCTTTGTCAAAAGAGCTCGATCGGCCATTACGTGTAAAGTAGGACCGCTAAGTCAGTAAGTCGATCGTCGACGCCGACTCTGTTTTGTGCCAGATTGAGGAGAGCGCATATGTTTCTGCACACGGCTAGCCTTTTCTCGAGATAACGACGACGATAAACACGGCCGACCGGCCATCTCTTGGACACCTAGGTGCACGCGCTCGTCGTTTTCGACTTGTCCAGCCACAGCTACTTTTCCACAATATTTTTCCTGAAAAAATCCATTTTAGCTCGTAGAGGTTGAGCAGTTTTCGACTTGTCCAGCCACAGCTACTTTTCCACAATATTTTTCCTGAAAAAATCCATTTTAGCTCGTAGAGGTTGAGCAGTTTGAACTCTAAAGTTGAAATTCCTGCCGTTTGTACTCCAAATTCAGCAGTCCCGGTCTAAAATGAACTTAGACATGTTTGGCCCATCCATCTTCTAACCAAATCCGTTTGTTAGTAAAAAAACAGAGCTAGGGCGTTGACCCGTCACTGAGCGCAGACTTGTCGTCGTGCTCCTGGCAACTATTTAGGATATCTAGACCACTTGTAGAAACAAGACCTCTAGTCCGGGGTGGTGAGGGCCTCTAGTCCTGGGTGTGCACCCGGACTAGCGAATCGGGACTAGAGGCCCTCCCCCTCTAGTCCGGGTGTGTTACGATCCCGGACAAAAAGGGTCCGCACGTGGGCGTCCTGGCTGCGTGGTCGAGAACCTCTAGTCCCGGTTGGTGTTACCAACCCGGACTAAAGGTACTGGAATTTTTTTAATTTTATTTTCAATTCTATTTTCAATTATTCTCAATTCTATTCTTAATTATTTTCAATTCTATTTTTAATTCTATTCCTAATTCTCACTTAGCCATACACTTAAACTAGTTATACACTTAATCTCAGGTCAAAATACTTACTTTGGTCAAACTTTCACTCGGTCACCCGTCCTGAAATTGCTCTAGCCCGAGCATGCTTAACTTTTGAGTTCCTTCCAAATTAGCTTCCAAATGAAAAGTTAGAACTTACTGATAGTAGTATCCTATTAATCATATTAACCCTGAGTCATGATGTAACACTTTTTATTGTTTAAATTTTCAAACTTTGTTTGAATAAATAAAATGATTATGTAATAGTATATTTTGAATAAATAACAATAAAATGAATTTTACTTTAGTTTTTCCTTTTAACATTTAATATGGAAGAATTCATATCTTTAAATCCGTAAATCAAAATTTGACAAATAAAATGTGTAAGTCGATTAGAAAAATGAGAGGAATTCAAATATGTTATCCTTTTCATCTTTTGCATCACAGAAGCATCGATAGTTAGAAAATTTGACCTCTTTCGATGAATAGTCACATGGCTCGAACTCATCGTCCGAGCGTGACTCGCTGCCCGAGGAGCGAGACCTCCCGGAGCGACTTTTGCTTACTCGATGTTGAGTTACGACTCCGTGTACACCGCTATCCTCGCGCGGTGTCGATGCTCCTATCGCTATCGCGACGTCCACGATCTCGGTCCTCACGTATTGTGACGGTGCGGTCGCGATTGCTGCGGGTTTGCAGTGCTCTTTGAGGGCTTTCCGCACGGCGGGTTCTGCTTCCACCATGTGGCGTGCTTCCTTCGACACCGTCGACTACCGGAGCCAATGCCGCAGCAGCTAAATTGAGGGATCTGATTTGTTGTCGGTGCAATGCCCCGTTTGGATCGTTTGCAGCTGGCTGCATTGTTCTGAGATATGCGGATACTGACATCAAGGCTCCCTCGGCTGTCTTGGGGACAGGGATTCCTTCTTCGTCGACTGTCATGAATGACACATCCAGATTGCGGGCGAGATCCGCTCTGTCCCTCTCGGAGAGGCGAGGTAGCTTGGAACGATACCGTGCAGACGTTTGCCCTGTCGAGTGGAGGGAGGACAACTGTGCTCGCCGCACACTCGACACGCTGGCCTGTCTCCTCCGCTCATCGAGTGTTGCTTTGTAGTTCTTCAGTCGAAGATTTTCTTGCCACATGAAGTATTGGTATGTCGCGAGTTCTTCGCGAGTCGAACCTTCGGGCATTAGGAGGCATTCTTCAATGACCTTTTTTGCTTTTGCTGCCATCTCTTCCGTGATGATGAGTTGCGTCTGACCGTCCGGCATGGTTACCATGGCGGGATATGCTGGTGGTGCGCGACGAGCCGCGGCTTTAGATGGCTCGCCTTCTGTGCCGTTGTTTCCCATAGTCATATAGACTTGAAAAGGGATGGCGTTTGAGATTATGCCTTCTTCACCACCGCTACCATCGGTGGAATAGTCGAAGTCGCTGCAGTCCTCATACTGCACGCGTGGTTCGTCGCTGTCGTATTGGAAGACAGACTCGACATCCTCCTCGGCTTCGCCATGGAGGTCGAAAGAGGCTGATGCAGAGCTTGGCGAAACAGTCGATGAAGAAGCGTTTTTCGCCGACGAAAGAATCGTGAATTGTGCAGTCGACGCAGGTGCAGCCGATGAAGACCTCGGCAGCGCGGCCACAGTTGGTGCAGATGCGATCGATGGAGATGCAGGCGCAATTGCCGCGAGTTGACGTGGATCTGTCAAGTTTTGCGTTGCCCAACGACTAACATGGAAATTGAAGTTACCAAAAGTCATATCCGCACCTGAGTGGAGATCCGCAAACACCGGGCGCGCGATCGGATGGTGCGGGTCGAACCCGAAGGGACCGAAGTACATCGGCGCGATGATCGATGGAGGTGGCGAGTTGCCATTTGCTGGTGAAGTAGGCGAGTCGATCTTCGCCGAAGGAATCGGCGGGTTGCCGTTTGCTGATGAAGTTGGCGAGTCGATATTCGCCGAAGGAATCGGCGGGTTGCCGTTTGCAGGTGAAGTTGGCGAGTCGATCTTCGCCTCCGAGGTCGGCGAGTTGTCGTTTGCTGATGAAGCCGCCGAGACCGCAGAGCCAACACCAATCTTTCCCATAGACGGCGCCAATTGACGAGGGGTTAACTCATCAATACCTTTGGTTCGATACCTAGGGTTAAGATTAGAGGGGAGAGACGTGGTGGTGTTGGTAGTATCGTCGGCTGACAAGCGAGGTTTACCCAGGTTCAGGCCCCCGGAGAGTAACACCCTACTTACTGCTTGTCTGATTATTGATGTATGAGGTGTACAATGGCGTCCCGGCGAGATGATGATCTCGCAAGGGCTATGGTGGTTCGAGTATTGCGTGCCCTAGATCGGCAGCCCTCCAGCCTTTATATAGGAGGCTGGGTCTCGGGGATCCATAACCGACTAGGTTTACAGGTAAGGTAGGTTTCTACCGACTTAAGGTTTGCTAAACTTGGAGCATACGTCCTCTTCTTGGACCACCTTCGTGGGCTTTGGTCGAGGCCTGTCCATGGGCCTTAGCTCGTACGTGCAACAGGTATCCTTATAGCAGAAGACCCGAAGGGTACATCCCCGTCACCAGTGGACTTTTTTGCTTGGTTGTGTTAGGTTAGGACATAGTAACATCCAAAACCAAGATCCACCCAACTCTTGCAAAGATTCCTCCGTTTCGCCCGAAGTGGGAATTTTCAGCGATAAGTCCACCAACTTACTAGAGAGAAAGTGAAGCCCGTGAAGCCGGTCACACACCGGAGTACGATCTTGGACATGTAAAACACCCAACACACTTATTTACATATGGTATGGAACCAGCTAGGTTTTGGTGGGGTTTCCGACGCTCCGGAGCCCCGCTTCGGTGAAACCCTAGACCCGCTTGAAAAAAGTCAAAGTTCCCGTATACCCTTTGAACATAGTCGAAAGGGGGTAGGCCAGTGGACTTTTTTACTTGGTTGTGTTAGGTTAGGACATAGGAACATCTAAAACCAAGATCCACCCAACTCTTGTAAAGATTCCCTCTGTTTCGCCCGAAGTGGCAATTTTCAGCTATAAGTCTACCAACTTATTAGAGAGAAAGTGAAGCCGGTAAATCCGGTCACACACCGGAGTATATCACAAAATATCGATAGTTTTAGAAAATTTGACCTGTTCTATAAGAGTCATGGTGGCCATTTTAACCGCTTTTTGAAAACAATCAAATAAAGTAAACAAAACCTCTAAAAAAGATATGGTACAAAATGGCACCCATATAATTTCACAAAGTGTAATCCATATTTTATGAATAATCCTCAAGTATTAGGGATTTTCTTGATTTCTACCTAATTTCGCCTAGTTAAATGAGTTTATGCTGATTTTTCGAAAGTAATTTCTTCTATTTAAATGAGGTCTTGTGATGCAAAACATGATATAATTGTTAAATTTGGATTCATCTTGTTTTTCTAATCGATTTAGACATTTTATTTGTTAAATTTCGATTTACGGATTTGAAGATATGAATTATTTCATGTTAAATGAAAATAGAAAAAAATAAAGGTATGCCGACGGCTTTAGTCCGGGCTCGTGATACGAGCCGGGACTAGAGGTGCTCACGCGGGCCCCGGCTCGTATCACGAGCCGGGACTAGAGCTCCCCCACGACCGGGACAAGTGCTCTGCGGCCTCGTATCTATTGACCCAGGACTAGTCCCCCCTCTAGTCCGGGCTAAAAAGCCACCTGGGACTAGAACCCAAAATGGCTCTGGACCAAAGGTCCTGTTTCTACTAGTGGACTGACCCCATATATCAACACTGGTCTTCTACACACTTTGTCACTCATGGATCCGTGACGAGAAATACCGAGGGCCTCAAAAATAGTTGAGATCTGCCACGGACAGGAGAACCGTGGTGACAAATCCGTCATAGAGTAGAGGGGTTCTTGTAGTGGTTAGTCCACGCGTAGGCGCATAGACCTAGACCTGACTCGGAAAGATAGTCCCCGTTGACGTGTGAGGGACGAGTATATGCATGGATCTATTAGGTCAACGCCACTACCTACTCAACTACACAAAGTTTATCCATGACCCGATATGGATTTCCCACAAAGTATGGGTGAAGTGAGGGCCGGCCTACGTGTCCTTTTTCACCACTACGCGGACCAGATGGATTGACATGCCTTCAGCAGGTCAAAAGCCAGGAAGAAAATTATGCTAACCACTCGGTACATTGTAATCACTCGCACGTGTAAAGTATGGCCAATGGAGTATGGCCAACGTGTGAAGTTAGTTGGAATGACCGATCGTTAATTAAGCCAGAAGTGCAGCCGCGGTACTCAGCTGCCGTTCCTTAATTAGCGAACTTGGTCGACGCCGACCAACAATGCATGACCGAGCCCCATATATATAACGTACACCTTTCGTTGATATAACGGTGAACATCTCCCTGAGCTTGACACCGCTCATGCATGCATGTTGCTATCCATCCATCGTTTTATCTCTTTATCTCTTATTATCATTTATGGTGTAATGGCTATGTGCATGTTCAGACAAAGAGGCCGAGAAAAAAAGACACTGCCATAGTGAATGGAAGAGATGTTTATATGGCAGGGATGCTTGTGCTGTAATCCAGGTCTTGATGTTTCGTTTTGGGATTTTTCTTTTTGCTACTATCCAAGATTCACAAAGAGATAAAACCATTGTTGGTCACACAACTTATTCGAAATGAGTGAACTGGGAATCTTGCAAAATATGAAAACCAACCACTGATCTCTCATTTATGGGCATTTTGTTCGCAAACCGGCTCTAAGGCGGTTTTTTACATTTGTGAGATTTGTGACCAATTCACTCATCTCGAAATAGTTGTGTGACCAACATTGTGCTAATCTCGTTTATAAATTTTAGAAATGTTATGAAATTTCATAGAAAATATCGCACTTTCCGGACAAAATCAAAGCCCACCGTTGGACTTAAACACACGACCTAACATGCGAGTGAATATGGCTAAACCAGTGTTTTAGACCTTAGTTCATGATAATAATAAATAAGATTTCTTATTGAGTTATTGTCAACCTAGCTTATGACAGTTATTATTTTCGAATTTGAAAAGAAATTTCGACTCCGAATTGTATTTCCTGCCCTACACCGAAAATTGTTGATTTGGCAAATTTCATTACATTTTCTCTTGTATAATCTGTCTTGGTCTATATCATTATGCATTGATTCTGAGTTGGTTTTCATTGTCTACTTTTATTTTATTTTATTTTGTATGTTATTCTTTGGCTTAATTTTTTCGTATTCATAGGTCGATGGCTTGGATTTTTGTGAGATTGCATGAACCTTAGACGACGATAATAAACATGAGCAGATCTTCAAGAAAATCTATTTTGTAGCAACATGTCACAGTGACGCCCATAGAGGACAGAATTTCACCCTCCACGAGCACCCAACACCAACACCAATAGGTAGGGTATGGGTCGTAACATTGGGCGTAATCCCTCACACGTTACGGCGCGAGACACTACTAGTGTGAAGTATGGCCGGTGGAGTAAGTACGATCGGCTGGGTGACGCCCACGTGTAAAGTTGGTTGGATTGACCGATCGCTAATTAAGCCACATGTGCAGCCACGGCAGTGAGCTGTCGTTGCTTAATTAGCGAGCTTGGTCGTCGACGCCGACCATGCTTGACCCAGCCAGCACATGCACGTCACCAACGTACAGACACCTTTCCTTGAGATAACGATGAATGAACCCATCAACTTTGACACCGCGCATGTATGTACTGTACGTTGTTATCCATTCATCCCATCGTTTTCTCTCTTATCGCCACGCCAAATCGCTGTCCGATAGTGTAAAATATGTACAGGTTCTGACAGTTATTCCGGATCGCAGGAAGTAAATACCAAACAACACGCGAACCATCTGTTGAGTATCGTGATTAGTTTTTTTTTTTTTTTTTAGGATAGCGTAGGATTTGATTGACTTGTACTCCAAGCAGATCATGTACTCCTTTATATACGCCCACGAGGCTCAAGCAATACAACCAACGATTCCACCAATCCTTTTCTATTCCGTCTACATGGTATCAGCCTAAACTCGATCCAAAACCCTAGCCGCCGCTTCCGCACCACGCCGCCCCGGGAGGTCGATCTCCATGATCTCCGCCGGGGGCCGCGCCGCCCGTACCTAGGGTTCGTCCGCCGGTCCGGTTGATCGGCTGCCCTAGAGTCTTTTTTCCCGATCCTTTGATCCGGGTTATCTCTCTCTCGCCGGTCGTTTTGATCGGTGTTTCTTTTTGGGTTTTCCGATCTAAGATCGGTTTGCATCCCCCGCCGCCGCCGTCGATCCTCGTGCGCCTCTACTCCGACATGGCGGCCTCTCGCGCTACGCTGCGGCCCTCGCGGCCGCCGTCCGCGTGTGCTCTTCACCGACTAGGCGGCCTCACGCGCCGCGGCGGCCCGAAACGGCCGCCCTCCGCACGTCTGCCCGCCGTCGTTTTGCGCCGGCCGCCGTCGTCTACCTCTGAACGGGACACCTCCATCAGCACCCCGCCTCCACCGTGGCGGCCCGACACGGCCGTCCTCCGCGCGTCTGCCGCTCGGGCGCTTCCGCCGTGCGCCTGGCTTCCTCACGCCGGTGCTGCGTTGGCCGCCTGGGCGCCGAGGCTACATTAGCCGCTCGGCTTCTTCGCCGCCCCGCCTCCCGCCGAGCGGCGCCTCCTCCACCTCGCGAGCGATCGGATTGATCACCCGCTCGCCCGTGATCCACTCCATCCGCGCCGCGCGGTCGACCCGTACAGTCGTCTGCGTGCGCCTTCGCAGGTAACCGTGAAGATCGTCCTCGAGTTCAGCGCGCCTACCACCGATCGAGCATCGGGCTGCCGCTGCGTCGCCCCTTCGGGCTGCAGCGCCGCCGCCCTGTGTTTCTTCCCGCGGCTGCACCGAACCGCACGTCGCCGCTGCGTCGCCCCTTCGGGCCGTAGCGCCGCGGCCCGCGGTCCACGCCGCTGCCCTGAGGCCGTCCCCGCGGTTGCACCGTCCCGCACGTCGCCGCTGCGTCGCCCCTTCGGGCCGTAGCGCCGCGGCACGCGGTCCACGCCACCGCCCCGAAGTCGTCCCCGCCGTCGCCCTGACACGCGCGTCGCCGCTGCGTTGCCCGTCCGGGCCGTAGCGCTGCGGCACGCGGTCCGCTTCGCCGTCCTCGCACGTTGACGTCTCCGTGCTATGCGCCGCGCCGCCTTCCGAGGCGCGGGAACACCACCGTCCGTGTTTGGTCTTCGTCATGATGTTGGGCTCTTCTTCGCCTACTTCGAGCACCGTCGCCGCGCCTCTACACGCGACCGCCGTGGCCTTTTGCAGGCTATCGCCGCCGTCGTCGCGCTTCTACATGTGACCGTCGTGGCCCTTTACGGGCTACCGTCGTCGTCGCCACCCACAACTTCGTCTCCGTCCAGTACCAGCTCATCGCCAGCGTCACCGTCATCTTCCCCGACCACTTCATCTACTCCGACAACCGCGGGCGACATCGGCACCTTCTACCCCACGCCGTTTGGCGCCGCAACCGTCGTCGAGTCCTCCTCTGCTGGCCCCTTCGACATGGCGTACAGCTTGTACTGGTCCCCGTCTACGCATGCCCGGTGCTGGCAACACCGACGCGTGCCTTCATCCACGATGTGTCCCCGGGCTTGGCAAACCTGGAGCGGCGCCTCGTCAACACCGACTGACCTTCTGTCTACGCATGCTCGGTGCTGGCAACACCGATGCGTACCTTCGTCCACGACGTGTCCCTGGGATTGGCAAACCCGGCGCGACGCCTCGTCCACGTCATCTTCCACTCGGCGCACCACTGCGCCCTGACTACCTGGCGCTACCTTGCGCCCGCGGCTCCTGACGGCTCCCTCTACACTGGCAACCCCGACTCGACATCGACCACGGTGCCCCACGCACGGCTACTTCGACTACGGCTACACCACCCTACGCTCTCGGCTACATCGACATCGGCACAAAGGGCTACATCCTTGCTTGAGAACCTCGTCAGTTTTTGCTCTAGCCACAACTTCCGCGACGCGTCGACCGTTACGACTGTGGTGGGGATGTCCGTCGGCTCCACCTTCGGATTCTTCTCCGGTCTCACCGTCTGCGTCGCTACCGCTGTGACTGCGGAGGGATGTTGAGTATCATGATTAGTTAGGAAAGATAGGATAGCGTAGGATTTAATTCTAACTTGACTTGTACTCCAAGCAGATCATGTACTCCTTTATATACGCCCACGAGGATCAAGCAATACAACCAACGATTCCACCAATCCTTTTCTATCCCGTCTACACCATCGCCCTTTGTTGGGCCACGGCCTAGTTTTTTTCCTGGTTTTGTTTCATTTTGTTTTATGTTTTCTTTTTCCGTTTTATTTTTTCTGGTAATACAATAATATATAATTTCGAACCTTTTATCATCATTTTTTCAAAATCAGCACCCTTTTTTATTATAGCTGAACACTTTTTTTTACTTTCGAAACAACATGAATAGTTTTTCTATCGTGAATCACTTATTACAGGTAACAATTTATAATTTAGCGTGGCCAATTTTTATTTATAGGTTGATGCTCATGGACCATATTTTACCATGTACTACCTTTTTTAAAAGCATTAAACTGTGTTTACGAAACATGAACATTCCATGTTCATCGAACTAGTGATTTTTTAAACCCTGTTAACAATTTCATAAACTCGTGAACATTTTTGGGAAAACCATGAACATTTTTCTTGAACCCATGAACGCCCTTTTTTGAACCTATGATATATTTGTTCAAGCTTCGAACAATTTTGGAGCATACGACATTTTTATTAAACACGGTGAACATTGTTTTTAGCCCGTGGACACTTTATTACCTCGTAACATTTTTTCTGAAACCATGCTATAATTTTTTCGAACCTATGACTATTTTTTTCTGATATGGTGAAAGAATCTTTTTTTGCGTGATTTTATTCGAATCCAAACAATAACATTTTTCAATTTGATGGGAACCCTGTTTTTTACACGGAACAATTTTTTCTTAGTAATTTCTAAATTGCAAAGTTAGCAGAGAAATAATGCTTTGAAGTAATAGCAACAATTTTTGTGGTTCTAATTGAAAGTGAAAATTCTGGTAGGTCGTTTGATAAATTCTAGCAGGTGGTGTACACACTAAACTGAAATATGTTGGCGTGTTGTCCATCTGATTTTTGTGGTTCTAATTGAAAGTGAAAATTCAGTTTAGTGTGTACACCATCTGATTTCTTTGAAAATTATGTGAAAATTGTGTCTCTAACTTGTTGTGGTTCAAATTTTCCGAGAATTTTGAACCACCTGCTAGAATTCAGTGAAGATTCTGGTAGGTCGTTTGACAAATTCTAGCACAACTGTTTTTTTTTAGAACCAGCACTACCCAGACGTTCTCCTGCATCCCACGTGCGAGCGGCTAGCGATTCTTCCGGGCCGGTCCATGGGCCTTCCGGTGGGGAGAAGCTCTACGTGAGCGAGTCGGAAGTAGAGCTCGCTGCACGCGATATATGGGTCCCGTTCTTTTCACTCACTACTGCTCCCTTTGCTCCGTGGACCTTGGTAGCCTCAAGTCAGACATAATATTTACTATTAAATGGGAGTTCGTACGTACGTTTACTTGTCCGAAAAGTCTGCCGTCCTTCGTCCGCCATCGCTACCATGGGCTTTCGAGTTAACATGGGCCGTTGTCTGCCACCCTGCCTTCTGCCCGCTCCTCGCGCGCGACCCCGGATCAGATCCATCTCTCTTCTAGCATGGTCGCCGCCGCCCCCCGTTCTCCCCTACGATGCCCCTGTTGAAGCCACCGCCTCCTTCCCTCACTCAGCGTTGCGTCTCTACTCTTCCGTACGCCATCTTCATCGCCTGGTGCGGCCTCATTTGAAGGTCGCCGTCGTTGGCTCCCATGAAGCCCGCCGCCTCCCCTACAGGACTGCGCTGCCGCCTCCTCCAGAGTCGCGCTGTCTCTCGTCCGTCGTCCAGGTTGCTGCCGCTGCCTCCGAGACCCACTTCGGTTTCTCGCTCGCTCGCCAGCAGCACGCACGGTGAGCCCTCCTCCTGCCGCCCTAATCCTTGTCCTCTGAATGGAGCCATCGGCACCGAGGTCGAGGGACTCAACATCACCGACGACATCACCCAGGTAACCAATCATGTCCTGCCTCCCGTTTCACTGTTTCGGCAATAATAGACTTAGGGCGGTAGGATTGTTCCAACTTAGTACTGATTGCATAGACTCATTAGATTAACAGCAAAGATCTACGAGCCCTCCTCTTGCGACATGTCTCATGGGTTTATTTCTGTTGAATCTTGATGGCCAGCTCATCGGCAATATCCCCATGTTGTGCCTCAACAGAGTCATCAAGGGTTGCGTCCCTAACGTGCCAAGCTCTAGATCCTGGAGCCCTGCTGCAGCGTCCAGGACAGGATGCACCAATTATTTTCTTCCTGCACATTTTAATGTTTCATTTCGTTTCCTTCCCTTGATGGACCTGCCGATCAGCTAAACGTGCTTGTGTGTTCCAAGATAGAAATCAGAATGTTATCCGACGCGGAAGAGAACGGTTTGATAACACACGAAAAGGTGATTCGCCACATGTTCTTTCTGTCTGCATACACATTCATTTGCTCAGAGTGTTCTCTGTTTAGAGAACTGTATACCATAATTATTAAGAGGGGAAGCATGTACGGTAACAATATTAATTCGTGTTCTCTGCTCAGAGTGTTTTGGTGGGGAAGCCACAAGCGGGAACACATGCATCGGTCTTGCTTTCATCGCTGCCTCCTGGACATACAAGTTGATACTGACAATGCCCGTGTCCATGAGCACGGATAGGAGAGTTCTGCTCAAAGCTTTTTTACGTCGAACTCGTCCTTGCGATTGCTACAAAATGGATGAAAGGGGCCTTAGACAAAGCTATTGAGATTTTGAACAAGACGTCTAACTCATGCATGCTAGAGCAGTTTGACAACCATGCCAACCCAAAGGTAAGAAGGAAAGACAACTGCATGTGTCAACCTATATATGCACTCTAGCTGTGTCTAACCTGCTAGCTCAATTTTCAGTCAGGAACATTACGAGTCTACTGCCAGGAATCTGGGACTATTCCAAAGGGAAGGTGGATATATTCGTTGGTGGAATCAGGATGGGTGGGATGATATCTGGTGTTGATCGTTTCATTAAGGAGAAAAACCTTGATATCAAGGTTTCTTCAAATTCCTCCTCGAAAAAAAAAGGTTTTTTCAAATTTCCCCATGAACATAACTTACTCTGTTATTTGCACCATATATATAATCCTCATACAATTATCTTGTTTTCTAGGTTATTGGCATCGAGCCTACCAAAAGTAACATACTATCTGTTGGAAAACCTGGTATGCTTGCTATCAGACTTCCTTTGAGCTTGTCAAACTTATGTTCTGCAGAGAAAAGTTCCAAATCTCCCATCACCTTATCTTACATACTTCTCACTAAATCGTACCTTGTTGCGCATATGTTGACGATAATTCAACAAGACATGTGTTTCCTGTTAGGTAGTAAGGAACAATTAGAAGCTTGAAGTATAGTAATTCTTAGGTAAGGCTGTGTTTCCTGTTCCAATTGAACTTCAGTCAGTACTTTGCCAAAAATACCAGAAGTTCTCTTTCAAATAAACTTGATAAAAATGTTCAAAACTGGTAGAGTATTAAAAGCTATACTGAAAACCTGCTAGCTTCCAGCGAAGTGGCCAGACATTCAGATTATTAGTTAGCATCAGTTGCAAAGGTCTGGCTCTGCAAGTAATCTTACAGAATTATAATTCAAGGCGATATTGTGTTCGATCTAGAGGCTTCTCATTATTTAAACCATACAATTGGAAGAAGCAAGATTTTATAAATGTCATTATTGTACATAGGCAGTACAATATGTTTAAGAAAGACGATCATCCAAATTTAAGCTTCAACCATTATTTTGTTGTCTCATGATTTTCGATTGTCTTATGCTTGGCTTTTGTTGCATCCGCAGGTTGGTCCAGTCGTCGCATGCAAATAAACCGCTGCTGGTTAAGGTTTAGCTGCTCAAGGTCCTATGATCATCATCTCAAGCCCAATGCAGATAGAAGATTTCATCCTAATTGTACCATTAAATACCACACTCCTATTTGTACCGAAAGGGTTTAAAGGTTCTCGGCATTCCATTTTCCCTCTCTGAAATCAAGGCATGGATATTGACATGTGGAGAAATTTACGTATTTTTTTTTGATACACTAAATGTTGCCAAAGACTAATTCCCACCCCCCCCCCCCCCCCCCCCCCCCCCCGCCCCCCAACTCTAATGTCTTGTTTGTCCCCTCGTGTTGAAACTGTCAATATTTGGTCTCTCACCCACACAAAAGTTGTTTTACGATGCCATGGCAGAAATTTTGCATACCTGATTGCCCTTCCACCACACATAAGAGCATTATAAAGGTTCAGTAAACATGGCCCCTATGAAAATATTCTAGAAAACACTTTGGGATTCCATAGATTTCGAATGTATTGATTTTTAATAGTTTTTATTTGTTCCTATTTCACAAACTTTCTAGAGTTCATGTTTTCTATAAATGTGTGGTAATTTTCTTATTTCTCTCTCACTTATATCTGTAAGATTCGGAAAAAATAGACATGTGTGGTGCTTTTGTTACGTGGGAAGGCTAGCCAAGACAACAACACATGTATTGAGAGGGTTGCACGATAGTGGACAAACCAAAGGAGTAGAAGGAAGACGAAAGTATTCGCAAAAACGAAAGGAAAAAGAAAAAAAATCGTGCAGTCATAAAGAACATGTGTACATCACTCGGCTTATGTATTCACAAAATAAAATGGTTGTTATTCCGTAGCAACGCACGGGCATTTAGCTAGTACAAATGGTAATGTTAAAGGAGTCTGAATTTTGCTCTCGAACTAAGCAAAAATAAATTGTGTTTTGACCTCCGGTTTCAGGTGGATAAACAAATGTATTTTCAGAGAGAACAAAATGTCCGTTATTCATATTTCTACCATGTGTTCCGAGAGATTCTTGTGACCTCTACCTTGCGTTGCACTGTCAACTCCCAACTCAATTTTACAAAAAAAGAGGAAAAGCATCTAATCGAAAGAGCTTAGTTTATTATGGAAAGCACTAACGAAGGATCCGTGTTGCAAATAAAAACATAAGCACGTCCTCGGCTCACATATGAAAGAACTAGCTATGACGGACGGCAGTGTGGACAGCAAGGTGCCGTCGTCATCAGTGTCCACCGGCGATGACGGATGCGGCGTTGGACGTGCCTCTTGTTTTGGGGAGCACAACAAGCGCGAGGACTGCACAGATGAAGGCGAATGCGCCGCCTATGCCGAATGCCGGCGTGTTGTCCTTCCCGAAAGCTTTGTCGATTGGACCAGCCGTGAGCGCGATTATGAGCTGCACAAAAAAAAGTTACAAGTCAAGGGTGCAAAAATTAACAATCGAGGTGCAAGTAATGTTTTCTTTTTTTAACCTGCGGCACCACGATGGCAATGTTGAGGACACCAATGGCAAGGCCCTGGCCGCCACCATCCTCCTCGGTCGTAACCTCGGAGGCAACGGCCCATGGAACACTGAACAACACGGCTTGAGGGATCCCGATAAGCGCGAAGAAGGTAAGTGCGAGGGCCCTGAGCGTGGGGTCTGGCCCGGTGAGGCCGGCGGTGCGAGACGCGTTGTACCCCTTGGTGGAGACCAGGCCGAGGACGACCATGGCCGTCATGATGCCGAAGACCATGAAGTTGCTGACGGACCAGACGACCTTGGACGTGAGCTTGCGGCAGAGCGTGGGGATGAGGAAAGAGGTGGCGCCGAGGACAAGGGAGCAGAGGAGCAGGCCGATGGCGCCCTCCCGCACGCCGGCGTCGTAGACGTCGGCCTTGGGACCCTGCGGCACGCCGTGATAGATCTCCCGGCCCATCCAGTCGGTGTCGTACTGGAAGAAGGGGAACCACGCCAGCCAGGTGATGGCCGTGACGGCGAGCACTTTGAACATGGAGGGAGGCATGTTCTTGAGGCTCTTGAAGAGGTCAGCGAAGACGGAGATGCACCCGCGGCCGGCGGAGGTAGGCTTGACCGCGAGCTGCTCCTCGTCGGCGAGGTACATGGTCACCGTCATGCTGATAGCAATGAGGATCTGTCCAATACACACGTAACAAGATTAAGTACGTGTTCAGAAGACATATGATATCAGAGTGTACGTTCTGAATACTGAGTAGTACGTACTGACCACGGCAGTGAGAAAGGCACCCTTAAGGTTGGCGCAGGCGTCGCAGCACGCAGCAGTCTTGAGCCAGGGGAACCACTTGTGCCAGTTGCCGTTGGCGCCGGCGGTGTAGCCGAGGACGTTGCCGATGGCCATCCACAGGCAGAAGACAGCCTGCCCGACGTTGGGGCCATGGTTCCCCGCTGCATGCATAAAAATCACAAGGTCAAAATGGTTAACGAATCTGCATGTACGCATGCACGCTGACGTACGTACCGGAGAGGTCGGCCATCATGGCGCGGGCCGGCCCCTGGACGGTGTTGTTGGCGAAGTCGAGGAACCAGAAGCCGACGATGTACACCACGGCGGCGGCCCAGCGAGGGCTCGTGCTCGTGCTCGCGCCGCAGTGCTCCTTGGTGTCACCGAGGCGGCGGCCGATGTCCGCGGAGAAGCCGATGAGCAGCACAGAGACGCAGATGAGGAGGCATCCGGCCAGGATGAAGGGCCGCCGCCGGCCCATCCTAGCCGTGCACCGATCGCTGTAGTAGCCCACCAGGAGCTGAACCTGCATGCAACCGAATCATCAATTACGGAATTAACAACTTCAACAATTCATACCCATTTTTGGCACGTCAATTAATCCCCTTATGTTGATATAGAAAACATGTATGCATCACTAGCTGGATTCATATATATGTGCAATTTAAGGAAAGAAAAGATGGTGTAGATCACCATTTTACTTACTGGTATATTCAGACTCTACGGCATATGGTATGTGCCGACAGATTGAATTTTGGAATGGAAACAAATTAACGGGTATCCGTACGAAATTAATCACTTACCACGAAACCGGCTATGGGTCCGCAGATCCAAGTCAGGGACACGTACTGGTGAGGAATCCCAAGAGTCTGCAACCCAAACCCAAAGATGAAATCGAAAGATCAGCATTAAGGAGATTGGTTGGACATGAACATGCATGTGTTTCGTATGAACAGAAGCAGCTAGGAGCTAGCATGCATGATGTATGAACGTAGAGGGAGTACTTCTGTACTTGCCTGGGCGTATGGCGAGAGGAGGGAGAGCTGCAGCGCCCAGCCGTACTGGATGCCGCCGGAGACCATGCAGGCCAGGAACAGCCTCAGCAGCGACCTCTTCTTCGTGCGTCCACCGCCGGCCTCCTCGATCTCCAAGGAAGAAGACGGCAGGTCATCGACCTTGTCGTTCAGAACACCCCGGTGGCCTTCCTCCATCGTTGACACCGACATGCATGCGAGGGACGGAGATCAGGGCAATGGAGTGCAGCTGAATGAGGGGCCAAGGTTCAAGGGGGTTTTTAAGGTGGCCGGCCGCGCGCGTTGATGGCGGCAGAGTAATATCCGTTGGGAGATCTTGCTGACGTGCACACAATCACAATAATTTATTTGTTTCCTGTCCAAGGGAATCCTTGTTAAGAATTTGGTTAACTTTATCTCTACTATATAATACGAGTAGTGTTTCTTCCTTCGTCCGTTCGGTGGTACGTCGTACGTTCGTACGTACGCGTACGTCGCTCGCACGCAGACCGCTAGCTCGTGCGCGACGATTGGCCCAAGCCCACCCGCGATCTGGGCAACAGCGTGCACGATCGGGAAAAAACCAGCCTGTCCGGCTCACACACGATCCGATCACAAAAAGAACCCGGACACTGGAATCCTACGTCGTGCTTTTCTCGCTGAATAAAACCAGGCACCGGAATCACGCGCAAGCATCGGAGGGCAAAGCAGATCACGCAGAAGCTCCTGATCGGGCTACGCCACCGTGCTCCCCGACAACACGCCCGCCATCATTGACACCGGCATCGACGGCGACAGACGACAGGATGCAGAACGTCGCGTAACCCCAGGAGTGGGTCAAGCCGGACTGCAACCCGTCATCTCAACGCCACCGCTTTCCGCGACCTGACGACAGCATGGCGGGTCCCCAACGGGTCTCGCGGTGCTGTACCATAGCCGCGACTTTAAGCGCTGGGCGCCGGCGCGCTGCGCTATGACGACACCGGCGGGAGTTCCCTAACTTCTACAACGTGACGACCTCCAACGGCGCCGTCCTCGGCGACGTGAAGCACGTGCTCATGTCACCGGCGTAGGCCGACGTGGAGGTGTCGTTCGCGGGGATGAACCTGGACAAGTCAGACCCGTTCGACCCGGCGGGGAGGGGCGCGGCGCAGACGCGCAGACCGTGTGTGCAGCATGCGGCGTGCGGCCATTCGGGCTGTGGATGCTCGTGTCCGACCGACGAGCTCAAGGATAGGACGTCCGTCTTCTTCAGGTTCTTCAAGGGCGAAGGCGACAGCAAGCACGTCGTGCTCATGTGCAACGACCCCTACAGGTCGTCCTAAGCAGACGACCTGTACAAGCCCACTTCCGCCGGGTTCATCGACATCAACATCGCCAAGACGGGCGGCAAGATCCCTCTCAGAAGTCACCTACACCATCTTAGAAATTTGATCGATGTACCTGCATTAATGGATCTGCTGTCATTCTAATTTATAGCCCTAGCTTAACAAAACCTCGTAGTTGAGCTCTCTAGCTTATTGCATTTGTAAATAAACCATCATGCTCTTTTGACTCAGTAATTTAGCCCTCATACTCACTGTTTGCAACGCTTTTATCTTCTGGTTATTATTTACTTATATTTTAAACGTCAACGTGAATTTACTTCTTCTGCATATATGCTATAGCCACATGTCTTTCTAAATTGCATACAAAAAATATGCACCATTTTTCATCATTTGAATTTACGATTTGAATCTCTCATGACCGAACTCCTCTCACCCGGTCCACGTGACCCTAGGCGGTCGCATAGGACTCTGACTCTCTCAACCACCCGATGGTCCGTCACATGCGTGAACTTTTGCGTCACCGTCTTCTCCCTTGGTTGTGAGCTTTGCTAAGGCGGCAATGGATCCGTCACGAAACCTCGACGTGACGACATGCCTTCATTCACAAGACTTGAGCCCATAAACACGTGACAAGCATTTACTCCGTAGCGAAGCGTTCGCTAAAGGTAGTTCCAAGGTGTGTGACCATATTCATTAATTTTTGGCCCGTTGCAACGCACGGGCATTTTGCTAGTATAATAATAGATTAATATCCGTGTCATAGTACTCCATCTGTCACATTCATACTAATTACGGTACGATGATTAATATTACAAAGTGATTATCGGGCAAAACCTTTTGCAAAAAAAATATCGGGCAAAACCTTATGCTAACCAACCAGAGTATCCTTTGAATTTCATATTATAATTGAGTGAGTGTGAGACGTGCTGAGCTGGAAATGCGACCATCATACCCGCCTCTCGTGCAAGGGTTCGTTGGTCTTCCATTCTTGACGAGATGTTAACCAAGCGAATCGGAGCTCCTCTCATACATAATTAGTACCCCCCCCTGTGTCGCCCCCGCTCAGGCGACACCGAAGGGCCCAAAACCCTAGCCGCCACCGGCAGTTCCTTCTCTCTCTCCCCCTCGCCTCCGTCGGAGGACGCGGCCAGGCAAAGCCCACGCCGCGGCCGACCGAGGCGGGTCTCTCTACCGTGGCGCCACGTCGTGAGGGCCGTCGGCTTGGGTGGCGGCAGCGGTCCTTGACAGCGGGTGGTGGCGCATGGAGGGCGCGTGGTGGTCACTAGTAGGAAAAGGCTTATAGCCACCAGCCTACCGCTGGCGGACGGCATTTCCGTCCGCCAGCGTTACTACCGCTGGCGGGCTAGTTTCGGAGCCCGCCACTGGTTTTGCACGTACCGCTGGCGGGCATGGAATTTGCGAGGAGGTGGGACAAACTACCGCTGGCGGGCAGAATCCGTGCCCGCCAGAGGTACTAAATGTACCACTGGCGGACGGTATATAGTGCCCGCCAGCGGTAGTTGCCTCGGCTTAGCCAAAAAACTAGCAAAATACCGCTGGCGGGCACCCCACATCGTCCGCCAGGGGTAACCGTCGCTTTGGAAGTTCAGCAGCCACCGTTTTGATTGTGCTTTGGAAGATGATCAGCCCGCCGGCCATTTTAATTGTGCATTGGAAGATGATCAGCCCGCCGCCGTTTTGATTGTGCATTGGAAGTTGATCAGCCACCGTTTTGATTGTGCATATGCTTTGAAAGATGATCAGCCCGCCATTTTAATTGTGCATTGGAAGATGATCAGCCCGCCGCCGTTTTGATTGCTGCCCGCCGCCGGCCTCCCTCTCCACCCTATATAAAAGGTCACTAATCCCATGGCCTTAAGCACACACAATCTCTCTCTCTCGAGCCCTCTCTTCTATTCCAATGGAGCCACGACTCGCGCGCGTTCCTCCGTCTCGGTTGTACTACTTGACCAAAGAAGATATGCACTTCAAGGTATGGGTCACCCTCCGTGCATCACGTGTGGAGAGGTGGATCCGCGAAGTGAAGAAGTTCTTTCTCGACGCCGCACCGATCAAGTGCGTTGGACTCGACTGCGAGTTCACCGACCCTCTCCCGGGATCTTCCATACGAGAAAAGGCAGCGCGCCGCCGTCCTTCAACTCTCGGTGGCGTCCGAGACTCTTGTCTTCCAGATTTCAAGGCTGATGGGGTGCCGCAGGTCCTCGTTGATTTCTTAGGTGACAAGACCATCAAGTTCTACGGCGTGGCTATCCACAATGACTTGCGGATGCTGCACTACTACGGAATTGAAATTCCGTCCGCGGTCGACCTCCAGAGGGATAGGCGGAACCCAACCGGCAATCCTACTCCGAGTCTCGTTGCTCTCACCAATGCTATCATTGGGACAAAACTAGAGAAGAAGAAGAACAACAAGAAGGACAAGAAGAAGGGCAAGGACGACGACGACGAAGAAGAACTCCGTATTTGCGGATGGGAGAACGTTCCATTGAGCTATGATCAAGTCGAGTATGCCGCTCTTGACGCTCGCCTCGGCTTCGAGATTGCGCGGAAGTGGGATAGTCTACGTGGCTATAATACCAATGGCGATCGTCTTAATGTCGCTGATGAGTAGACTAGCTATATAGTGATGTGTGTGTGCTCCCGTTGTGTCTTCTCTCATGTATTCGGTCATTCGGTTACCTAAAAGTAATGACCGAAATATTTGGATTCCTATCATTCTTCTGATCGATTCGTACATATTATTTTTGCAAAAAACACGATGTGTGTGTGCTCCCGTTGTGTCTTCTCTCATGTGTGTGTGCTTTTTGTGAAGAATGTTTCTGAAACTTTGCCAAAAATCAAGTTTATCATTTTACATAGCAACTAAGTACACATAAAAGGACTTCATGCAAGAGGATATATCTTTTTGAGTGTTTTTTTCACTCTATTTGTTTCTTTTATGAAAAACTGTCGATCAAAAATGGCCGCCACCGGGACTATTCACCGAAAGAGGTCAAATTCTCTAAAACTATTGATGTTTCTATGATATAACCACTGGTGTGTGACTTAATTAAAATGATTATTTTAAAAATTGGAGAGCAAACTATAAAACACTTGTAGTTCAAATTTGGATTAATTTCGGAAAATCAACATAATCATTTAACTAGGAGAAATTAGATAGAAATGAAGAAAAATCCTAATACTTGGTTGATTATCCATTGTTTAAATAGTACAAAACAAATATAAAACAATGTCTGCATTGCAGAATAATTCAAAGTAGGGAACATTATTTTCCTCACTTTAACAAAAGCAGTATTGATAAAATATGCAAAAGTATCACGCATACATCTTTATTTAATCCAGTTACATAGCTGGAGTCCATTTTTTATCTAACCCTAATACATCACGAATAATATCACTAACTTCTGCCAGGTCCAAAGCCGCGGGGTGCATCACGGTCGACGCTCAGCACCCAAAGAGCAGGAACCATCACAGGGTCAATACTCACATGAGAAGGAACCCTATGAAAATCTGCCATCTACTATCATACACCGCTGGCGTATCCAACATATGCATGTAGCGACGGACGTGCTCGTCCTCCTCCCTAATACGGCGACGTACCACCTCCTCGGGGGCCAGCTCCCTCTGCACCGATTGTGGCCCATGCGACTTCCACCAAAGAAGATCCGGGTCGACGATGTCACCCGGATTCCTCACCAAGCTACGCGTTCCGGAAGATACCACCTCCCAGTGCCAACCCGGCGGAGCCCAGTCCCGGACATTGCCCCTATTGTCCAACAGGGACATCGTCGACGTCGATCCACGGGATCTAAAAAATGAGTGCGGAATTTGATCAAACACCTAAGGTGCATGCAACCTAGGTAGGGGAGGTAGGGGAGTGAGAGGCGGGCAACACCTTGGCATGGGGACGGAGGGGAGGTCCACGACGGTGCGGAGAATAGTGCGGCTCCGGCGGAGGACACGACGGGCGCTGGGGCGGCGCCGAGTGCGGAGGAGGGCGTCGAGCGGCGCGGACAAGGGTGATGACGTGAAACACACATTCGTTGGGAGACCCCAAGAGGAAGGTATGATGTAGTCAGCAGCAAGTTTTCCCTCAGAAAGAAACCAAGTTTATCGAACCAGTAGGAGCAGCAACTCTTCAGAAGGTTGTCAACGGCGCCAGAAAAATAGCTGTTGAAGGGAGTCTGGACTGTTGACGTGGAATCTGCACACAACACAATCAAACTACTTTGCCCCAACAAAACAGTGAGGTTGTCAATCTCACTGGCTTGCTGAAAATAAAGGATTAAACGTATGTGTGGAAAATGAGTATTAAATTGCAGAGAATGAAAAAGGAACAGTTTGCAGTTTGTGGTTGTTTTATTCAGTTTAAAAGAATGGACCAGGGTCCACAGTTCACTAGTGGTGTCACTCCATAAAAGATAACTAACATGTTGGGTGAACAAATTACAGCTGGGCAATTGACGAATAGTGAGCGCATGACAATGCATATACATGACATGTTGACTACTATGATATTTAATTGGGCATTACGACATAATACATAAACCGTTATCCAACAGCATCTATGACTAATAATCCACCGCCGGGTTGTCATCCGAGTCCCCGTTGGTATTAAGTTGCAAGCAACGGATAATTGCATTAAGTAAAGTGCGTAATGTAAACAAACACATATGCCCGTGGACATAGCATCGTTAGGTTATCCCTAGTGGCAACAACACATCCACAACCTTAGAACTTTCTGTCACTGTCCCAGGTTAAACGGAGACATGAACCCACTATCTAGCATAAATACTCTCTCTTGGAGTTACAAGCATCTACTTGGCCAAATCATCTACGAGTAACGGAAAGCATGCAAGATCTTAAATAACATATAAGATAGATTGATAATCAACTTGACATAATATTCAATATTCATCGGATCCCAGCAAACACAACATGTAGCATTACAATAATATGATCTTGATCATGTAGGGCAGCTCACAAGATCTAAACATGATGGCACAAAGTGGAGAGACAACCATCTAGCTACTTCTATGGACCCGTAGTCCAAGGATGAACTACTCACGCATCACTCCGGAGGCAGGCATGCGATGTAGAAGCCTCCGGTGACGATTCCCCTCTCCGGCAGGGTGCCGGGAAGAGGTTCTGAACCCTCCCGAGTTAGGGTTGACGACGGCGGCGTCTCTGGATTTTTCGCGGATTTTTGCTCAGGTATTAGGGTTTTTGCGTCGGGGGGAATAAGTAGGCGAAAGGACGGCGGCTGCGGACCCCGAGGGGCCCACACCACGCTAGGGCGGCAGAAGGGGGGCCTGCGCCCTAGGTGCGTGTGGCCTCCTGGTGGCCCTCCTCTGCTGCTCCTTCGCTCCGTCAGGCGTGTTCTGGAAAAATAGGCACCCCCGTGTAGTTTCGTCCAATTCCGAGAATATTTCCAGACTACTTTTCTGGAATACAAAAATAGCAGAAAACAGGAACTGGCACTTCGACATCTTGTTAATAGGTTAGTTCCAAAAAATGTATAAAAGTGATATAAAGTAGATGCAAAACATGTAGCAATTGGTATAAAACAAGCATGGAACATAAAAATTATAGATACGTTTGAGACGTATCAAAGGGCGACGGCGGCGCGGATCAAGTAGGGGGCAGGCTCAGCTCTCCCTGGCCTGGCCTTATATAAGGAAAACATAAAAAAAAACTAGACATTACCGCTGGCGGACAGCACACGCTGTCCGCCAGCGGTAACCCTCGCACGCGGGCCCGCCACATACCTTATCCTCACCCGCGCGCGGCCGCCCTTATCCACTCGCTCGCGCCTGGCCTCTCTCCCACCCGGCCACCCACCCGCCGCCGCCGCCCCCCACCGCCCTCTTTCTCCCACGCGCGCACACGCCCCCGCCCCCGCCCGGCCGGCCGTCGTCGACGCCGCCGCCCCACGCCGCCCCCACGTCGAGGTGCTGCCGCCGTCGACGGCCGCCCCATGCCGCCCCGACGCAGCCGCCACGCCGTCCGCCCCGACGCCGCCCCTCCCCCGCGCCCGAGGTGCTGCCGCCGTGGACGCCGCCCCCACGCCGCCCCCGACGCAGCCGCCACGCCGTCCTCCCCCATGCCGCCCCCGACGCAGCCGCCACACCGTCCGCCCCGACGCTGCCCCTCCCCCGCGCCCGAGGTGCTGCCGCCGTCGACGCCGCCCCCACGCCGCCCCCGACGTGTTAACCCTCGCACGGAGCACCGACGCCGCCCCTCCCCCGCGCCCGAGGTGCTGCCACCGTCGCCTCCCCTCCCAATTTCTTTCTTAATTTCTCAATTTTAGTGTAGCAAGAAATTTCGTATAGAATTGTGTAGCAATTTTAGTGTGTAAGAAATTTATATTAGGTTAGTGATAGAACTGTGTAGCAATTTTAGTGTGTAAGAAATTTATATTAGGTTAGTGTGTTAGAAATTGTAGGATAGAATTGTGTAGCAATTTTAGTGTGTAAGAAATTTATATTAGGTTAGTGTGTTAGTAATTTTCTTAGCTCTGTCGATGCTCTCTGTACTATTTATTGTTGTACAATATGTCGATGAATTTATGGTGGTGGTTGTGATGAATTTGTGATATGAAATGTGTGCAGGTACCCCTAGAGACCCTTGAGATTGCCGGAATGTTGATTAACTTCCATTCTGGCAAATTTGGGTACTTGATACGTCTCAAACGTATCTATAAATTTTGATGTTCCATGCTTGTTTTATACCAGTTGCTACATGTTTTGCATCTACTTTATATCACTTTTATACATTTTTTGGGACTAACCTATTAACATGATGCCGAAGTGCCAGTTCCTGTTTTCTGCTGTTTTTGTATTCCAGAAAAGCAAGTCTGGAAATATTCTCGGAATTGGACGAAACTACACGGGGGTGCCTATTTTTCCAGAACACGCTGACGGAGCGAAGGAGCAGCAGAGGAGGGCCACCAGGAGGCCACACGCACCTAGGGCACGGGCCCCCCTTCTGCCGCGCCCTAGGGTGGTGTGGGCCCCTCGGGGGTCCGCAGCCGCCGCCCTTTCGCCTACTTATTCCCCCGACGCAAAAACCCTAAGTACCTAAGCAAAAATCCAAGAAAAGATCCAGAGACGCCGCCGTCGTCAACCCTAGCTCGGGAGGGTTCAGAACCTCTTCCCGGCACCCTGCCGAAGAGGGGAATCGTCACCGGAGGCTTCTACATCGCCATGCCTGCCTCCGGAGTGATGCGTGAGTTGTTCATCCTTGTACTACGGGTTCATAGAAGTAGCTAGATGGTTGTCTCTCCACTTTGTGCTATCATGTTTAGATCTTGTGAGCTGCCCTACATGATCAAGATCATATTATTGTAATGCTACATGTTGTGTTTGCTGGGATCCGATGAATATTGAATATTATGTCAAGTTGATTATCAATCTATCTTATATGTTATTTAAGATCTTGCATGCTTTACGTTACTCGTAGATGGTTTGGCCAAGTAGATGCTTGTAACTCTAAGAGAGAGTATTTATGCTAGATAGTGGGTTCATGTCTCCGTTTAATCTGGGACAGTGACAGAAAGTTCTAAGGTTGTGGATGTGTTGTTGCCACTAGGGATAACCTAACGATGCTATGTCCACGGGCATATGTGTTTGTTTACATTACGCACTTTACTTAATCCAATTATCCGTTGCTTGCAACTTAATACCAACGGGGGAGTCGGATGACAACCCGGCGGTGGATTATTAGTCATAGATGCTCTTGGATAACGGTCTATGTATTATGTCGTAATGCCCAATTAAATATCATTGTAGTCAACATGTCATGTATATGCATTGTCATGCGCTCACTATTTGTCAATTGCCCAGCTCTAATTTGTTCACCCAACATGTTAGTTATCTTTTATGGAGAGACACCACTAGTGAACTGTGGACCCCGGTCCATTCTTTTAAACTGATTAAAACAACCACAAACTGCAAACTGTTCCTTTTTCATTCTCTGCAATTTAATACTCATTTTCCACACCATACGTTTAATCCTTTGTTTTCAGCAAGCCAGTGAGATTAAAAACCTCACTGTTTCGTTGGGGCAAAGTAGTTTGATTGTGTTGTGTGCAGATTCCACGTCAACAGTCCAGACTCTCTTCAACAGCTATTTTTCTGGCGCCGTTGACAACCTTCTGAAGAGTTGCTGCTCCTACTGGTTCGATAACCTTGGTTTCTTTCGGAGGGAAAACTTGCTGCTGACTACATCATACCTTCCTCTTGGGGTCTCCCAATGAACGTGTGTTTCACGTCATCAAGCTATTTTTCTGGCGCCGTTGCCGGGGAGACAGCAGTCTTCTGCAAGGGGAGTTTCACGCTTCCAATCTCTTTACTTTGTTTTTGTCTTCCTTAGTTTATTTTATTTTATCTTGTTTGCTTTCAATTATCAAAAACACAAAAAATTAGTTACTTACATTCAGTTTATTTTTAGTTTTGTTTTCTGTTAGTTATCATGTCTGGTTCGGCTCATCATGTTTTGGTTCCTAAAGTTGAGGTTCGATCTTTTAAGCAACAAAGTGGAGAAAGTATGAAAGATGCTTGGTATAGAATCAGCGATGCTCATCGTAGGTGTACTAAAAATATTCCACTATGATCCTGCTTAGAAATTTTTATGTTGGCATAACTAGCTGGTATAGATATGTCTTGGACACTTTGACGGGAGGTAACTTTCTTGGTACCCCTGCGTTGGAAGCTTGTTATATTATTGAGAGCCTAGTAGGAACACTACCTGTTAGTAACATTAAAAATGAGATCACCTTGGAAGATGTTATAAAGAAATTGGAGTCTATAGAGAAAAATTTGCCAAATCTCCTTGATAGTACTCGCAAAGTTGATGAATCACTGGGAACCATTAATGAAAGAATTGCTGTTTTAGAAACTAGTACTATTCAAGATAATCAAAATCTTAGGATTGGTGAATTAGAGGAGGCTATGGATGTAATAAGTTCTACTTTTACCTCTATTAAAACTAAAAACCAAAAGCCTTTTGTGGGGAGTGAGCAAAAATTTATGTATGTGCAAAAATTTCTAAACCAAAACCCACGGGTGCGTTTAAAACAGATAACGTGTTCAATGAACTTGAGGGTGAGTCACATAATGGTCTATTTAAATTTTCTTTCCAAAAATTACGTAAACTGAAAAGTCCTAGTGTGACAAACCCTGTTCTTGATGAAGCTTTTGATGAATTATACCTTTCTTCACTTGGTAATACTTGATGCATGCTTTGTGCCTAGCTAAAAGGCGTTAAAGAAAATCGCTTATGGGAGGCAACCCATTTTATTTTTCTGCAATTTTTCTTTTATTGAGTCAAGGTGCTTGTTTACTTCTGTAGCAACTCCTTTGTATCTTTATTTTCTCGCATTGTTGTGCCAAGAGTAGCCTCTAATGTTAAGATGATGCTTAATTTTGATTGCTGCGCAGAAACAGATTTTTGCTGTTCACTTTACGAAATTCCTAAAATCACCAATTTAAGATTTAGGAATCAATATTCTCTTACTAGTTGAATTTTGTCGCGCCGGCACGCCGCGCCCTTGGTGATAATTTATGTTAAAGTTTGTATCTCGAAATATGTTTGTATCTATGAAGTGGAAACACTAAGAGGAAAACGTTTAAAAATCGTTTGAATTGAAATAAGTTTGCGCTTGGAAAAAGTTGTGAATTTAAGAATTGTCCGCGATGGAATGTATTCAAATTTGAATACTTTCAATGTTTACAAAATGTTCGGAGCTGGAAGGCATGTAACGTTGGATGATTTCTATTTCTGAAATTTGAGTTGAATTTCTCAAATAGATCTTAGGAATTGTACAATGTGGAAGTTATTCAAATTTAAATTCTTGTAGTGTTTACAAAATGTTCAAGATTGAAGTTTTTTTTTTAAAAGTATGCAAATCTGAAATTTGAGATGGAATGCTCAATTGTAGTTTTTTTTCCGTAAAATCATTCAAATATTGACCCATTTGAATTATGTAGGTTTATGTTTTTATTTTACCATATTTAATTAAGCTCCGTAAACAGTGGAAATACAGTATATTTTTTTTTAAATGCAGCTCCATTTAATTGGAGGGAATGCATCTAGGTTGTCTCTAAATATTTGGTAAGTTAAAATGTAAAAAAATGTTCGTATGTTGTCGTAAATAGGTAGCATGTATTTTTCTTTGTATTTCGATATTTTTTTATACTTTTCTGATAAGTAGATTTAATTTATTGATTATGCAATTTTTTTGTCGACTTTGTGTAAGCAAAATATGTTTAGATTTTTAAAAAAAAATTCAACTCCATTCATTTATCCATGTAATAAGAGCGAGTGCATTTGTTTTTTTGGTAAATTTTGAACAATTTGAAAATGTCTAAATATGTTTGTGGTTTTGATGTCGCGCCCTAGCTGACTTTTTTTTGTGGTCGTTTTGATAACAAAAATTCATTTTGTTCTGATGGATATAGCTAAAGTTACTGATTTTGCAGCATTTAGTAGTTTTTGAAAATTGTTTAAATACCATAAAACAATATCTATAAAGTATTTAAAATTATGTAAAGCATGTTCTATTTTAGAATTTGGTTTACGATTGAAATATATTTGTTTGGAAAATAAGTTTAAAGCAGCTATTTTTGAATATTTGCACTTGTGGTATTCTTAATTTGATATTTTGAAGGCCATGATACAAATATGGGCTGTTGTATTTAAATGATTTAGCAAACTGTATGTAAGTAAAATGGGTTGCACCAAATTCTTTTATCGGGCCGATCATATTGAATGATATTACTGATATTATTTATGTGGATTCTATTTGAATTCAGAAGGAATTTGTGAAATCCATGTTTTTTAAATTGATGTAAAGGTGTGAAATGAGCCTTCATGTATAATTTCAAAATTTTGTGATTTTTAATAATTTGGAAAAGGTTTGTTACATTTTTTTTGAAGTTGGTCTGAATTTGGTTGGATCTATATTTGAAAAGTTTCGGAAGTTTTTGAAAATAAGGAAAAAAACAGAAAGAAAAAAATAGAATGGGCCGGGCGGGCCGCACAGGAAGCAGCCCAGCCCAGGCCCATGGTGACGTCGCGGTGACGTCACTAGTGGCCGGACCCCGCCGCGGCGGCGTCGACCACGCCGGCGTCACGCCACCGCGTGCTGGGACGCGAGCGTGCGCGCGGCGGGCACGCGTGGCCGCGCGGGCCCAAAAGCGGCGGCGCCGCCACTTTTAGCTGCCGGAGCATCGCCGGCGGCGTGCACACGCGGCGGAGGGCTGCGGGCACGGCGGCGACGATTGCGGCGCGACGCGGCCGTCCCAGGACGCGAGGGTTAGCGAGGATGAAGAGGGCGCGACGGCGGAGCAAACCGTGGCCTCCGATTTGAGCGGGGAGGGCCGGAGCGCCGGCGGAGCGCGTCGGCGGCGGCATCGGCGCCGTGCGGGAGAGAGAAGGGGGAGGGGGGATTCTGCCGACGTTTTTGCAAAAAAGCCCGTGGGTTTTACTGGAATTGCAAACAGGTCCCTCACAGCGTTAAAATCTGGACCACGGGGCAATGTTTCGATCTGTGAGGGTTTTTTTTGCGAAACGTTCACGCGGGCGTCCCTGTCCGTCAGATGGAGAACGAACGGCTGGATAAGCGGCAGACACTTCTTTGAACAGTGATTCTGACGTGGAGCGCGGAGGGCGGCGAGATTTGCACTCCCTTTATATAGTTAGGTAATGTTCTTAAGAGATTCTATAACCTGCATGCATGGCTGATCGGTACCCCTCTCACGTTTCTTAGAAAATCGAGCGCTCGCTCTCTCGCTCTCACGAAAGAAATTTTGCGAAGGCTTTTGCGTGTATACTGCGCTGGAGAGAGGAAAGAAGGCGCTCGCGTGTAGGGATGAAAATGGAGCGGATATGGATGGAACTGAGTGGTACCACATTTGTTTTCATATTTTTCTGCGAAATGAAAACGAATACAGAAACCCCGGAAATAAATACGGAAACAAATATTGTCAGAAACAGATATGGACTGAATACGGTATGGACACGGAACAGAAAGCAGATGTTTGTCAGAACCAAGAGACTGCCATTGAATAATGCAGCAAAACTCAATCAAACCAACAAACTTGTCGAGTTTCTAAGATGAAATAAAATATAACGAGGAGTCATGATTATATAATATAGTGTGCATATGTTATCAACTTTGGCAACATTAAAAAATATCTACTATCGTCGCTATCGCTAGTACAACGCTGAAATGTCGACTGGGAACAACTTGAGAGGGAGATGATATGTGAGTATATGGCCTAGACATGGTCGCTTCGGATACTTTTATTTTTTATTCATATCTTGGATTTTTCCTAAATGTTTTCACTGGAATTACTGACCTGTTGGATTTGGAAAGCACCGCATAGTAAAAACGGAAAGTTCCGTATTACCGGAAACGGAAAGTTTCGTTTCCGTGATCGTTCCGCCGGAATATGATGTTCTTTCCGTTTCCACATAAAAGTTTCCGTTTCCATTCCGCAAAATTCCGTTTCCATATTTCCATTCCCGTTTCCCTTTTTCCACAAAAAAGTTGGAAATATTTCGTTCTGTTTTCATCCCTACTCGCGGGAAACATGCGCGCTCGAGCGGGGGATGCCGACGGGGGAGAGTCAATCACAGAGAGAATCATGGGATTTTGTATACTAGTTTAGGAAGTACTCCGATCGGGAGAGAGGATCCCAGGTTTCCATATTTCCATCTAATCTTGCGTCGTTCCTCTAGGGGTATTAACGTCCAAAACCAACTAAAAATTTGGCTTCCCAGCGTGCGGGTATTTTTTTCCAAAGTCAACAGGAAAAACCGGATGATTGTGTCTCCTGGTCTACTATCAGCGAGCGAAAGCACAAGGAACAGATAGAGCGTCCCAGCTACTGGGCCGGTCCAGGAGGTTTCCCACTTCAGGCGTAAGATCGTTAACGGGCGGAAAAGGCAGGAGCGCCTAGTTTCCGACCTGTGCGGAGGAAATAATCCTCCGCATACCCTCTGCGCGCTATTGGGCCGACCCACATTGGGTTTCGCCTGTACATTGTTTCGGCGCGTTCAACTGTTTTTTCGTACCCCTTCTTCTGGACTGCCTACTTTTTTTTTTTGCGAATGACTGCTTCATGTTTCGCATCGCACGGAGTGCGCGTTCGGTTCTCTTTCAAAAACGTACAAGTACGATCCTAGTACGATTATTTTGAAAAAATCATGATATATGAACGAAAACTTTAAGAATTAATATGTACGGAAAGAAACATCAGAAAACAGAAAGAAATTCACGTTAATATGCTGCTTCTCATTCATTTGGAAGAGTGCACATTATCTTAAGCATAGGAAAATTCACGTTATTTGGAAGAGTGCACGTTAGAAAAAACATACAAGTATGAACGTTCGAAGTACTTTAAAGAATATGATGTTCTCTTTCAAAATTATGCGCGTACATGAGTAGGTTCCATTCCTATACTCAGTTTCGAGTTTCGTCGTGTAACTTCTCAATTTTGAATCGATGTTCGAAACATTTTTTGCCAAATTTTATCAAATTCGTCGCAATCGGTTTGACCGTTTGAAATATGCTTTGACGAGTAGGTTAATACAAACGCTTCGCACACCTTTCATGTTGTAATTTTTCCGTTTCGACGGTTATATATGAGATAATCTTGTACTGTAGGTTTGAGTAGGTTTGACCGTGTGTTTACACTCCTCAATGTACACATCTTCTCCAACGTGTGTCGCCGCCGCTCGTCACGGTTAACTCCTCCATCGTGTGCACCGCCGCCGTCCCACGCTGTATTCGTCGGGCCGTTGTCCAGCTCGCCGCTCTTCATGGTGTTGTCACGTAAGTGGTTCTGAGTTCAAATCTAAATATTTTAAAATCTAGATATTTTAAATAATTTTCAAAATTTGAACCACTTTAAAAATAAATATTTTGAAAATATGAAAATTATTGAAATCAGGACCAATTTAAAAAATAAACATTTTTCAAACTATGAACAATTTTTAAATATGAATCATTTCTGAAAATGAACAATTTTCAAATATGAATGTTTTTATTCGAATGATTTTCAAAATATGAACCATTTTCAAAATATGAATATGAACCAATTAAAAATATATGAATATGAACCATTTAAAAAATGAACAGAAAATGATGGTGAACGGATTTTTTTAATGATTTTAAAAGTGAACATAAAAGGCCGGTGAATGAAATCGCTATTTTTGAACGATTATAAAAAGTGAACGAAAAAAAAACTCTATGTACGGAAATGATTTTTGAACAATTTTTTAAATATGAACAATTTTCAAGTCTGAACATTTTTTAAATTTGAACACTTGCAAAAAACGAAAAATTAAACAAAATTTAAAATAATATCTAGAAAGAAAACAGAAAAGAAGAAAGAAACAACCAAAAATGAAAAAGAAATATGAATCATTTTAAAAAATAAACAGATAATGGTGGTGAAGGGCAACTATTTTTGAATGATTTTAAAAGTGAACAGAGAAGACCGGTGAATAAAAACTATTATTGAACGATTTTAAAAGGGAACAGAAAAGTCGGTGAACGAAGTTGATTTTTGAACTATTTTATAAAGTGTACAAAAAAGTATATGAACGAAAATTATTTTTTGAACAATTTTTAAACAGTAAATAGAAAAAAAATCTATGAATGGAAATTATTTTTGAACAATTTTTGAAATATGATTTTTTTTGAAATCTGAGCAATTTCAAATTAGAACATTTTTAAATTTGAACATATCAAAAAACAAAAAATAAAACAGTAATTTGAAATAATATCTAAAAAAAAACAGAAAAGAAAAAGAAACAGCCAAAAAAGAAAAATGAAAAAGAAATACGAATCATTTTAAAAAATGAACAAGAAATGGTGGTGAACGGAACTATTTTTTGAATGATTTGAAAAGTGAACAGAGAAGACCGGCGAACAAAAACTATTTTTGAACGATTTTAAAAAATGAACAAATAATGACGGTGAACGGAAACTACTTTGAACGATTTTAAAAAGGAACAGAAAGACCGGTGAACAAAGTCGATTTTTGAAAGATTTTAGAAATGTGAACAAAAAGTCTATGAACGGAAATTATTTTTGAATGACTTTAAAAAGTGAATAGAAAAAACTCTATGAACGGAAATTATTTTTGAACGATTTTTGCAATATGAATTTTTTTAAATCTGAACCTGTTTTAAATTTGAACACTTTCAAAAAACGAAAAATTAAATAGAATTTTAAATAATATCTAAAAAGAAAACATAAAAGAAGAAAAAAAAAGACAGAGATAAAAAGAAAAATGAAAAAGAAATATGAATCATTTTACAAAACGAACAGAAAATGGTGGTGAACGGAAACTATTTTTGAACCATTTGAAAAGTGAATAGAGAAGACCGTTTTTGAATTTTAAAAAGTGAACAGAAAAAACTCTATGAACAGAAATTATTTTTGAACCATTTTTTAATTATGAACAATTATTAAATCTGAACATTTTCCAAAAAATGAAAAATTAAACCAAAATTAAGATAATATCTAAAAAGAAAACAGAAAAGAAGAACGAAAAAAGAAACATCTAAAAAAAGAAAAACGAAAAGGGAAAAGAAACAGGAAAAACGAAAAATAAGAAAGAAAAAGAAACCGCAAAAAAAGTGTAGGTGCATCTATGGGCCGGCGCATAAGCCGCAGGGGGTGCGGAGCGCATTGCGCTCCGACCTGGTCGTCAACTAGGGATTGCCGCAAAAGGCGCCGAATATGAGGTTTCTCGATTGTTTCCCGCTTGATCTCTCGATCGGGCAACGGTGGAGCCCTTGGAGTGATTTGCCGATCTGAAGATGGTTCGTTCATGGGAGCTTCATCGCTTGTTGAGGAGGGTGTATCTGACCCTGCTACGCTCGAGGCCTTAGCATGCAGGGAGGCGCTGGCCCTGGCGGAAGACCTACACCTTCGCCATGTCGTGGTGGGGACCGACTGCCTCACCGTCATCAACAACATGAGGCAGGAATACGCGGGAAGCTACAACATGGTTATCCAGGAGATCATAGCAAGGTCGGCTAGTTTCCTGGAGATTTCTTTTAAACATGAACATAGGTTGTCAAACTCTGAAGCTCTTTCAATAGCTCGTAGTGCCACATCGTGTGGTGTTGGACGTTAGGTGTGGCTACTGCAGCCTCCTGATGGTCTTTATATTCCAAATAACATTCTAGATCAATAAAGGCTACCGAATCTCTAAAAAAAAGGAGGTCTTCTCTACTCTTATGGATCTGTGAAAAGTGAAAATACGCAAAATAGGGAATATACGAGGTACACATGAGAAATGTTCGTACAGGATGGCACTCGCGCGCAACAAATTAATCATACTAGGTGGAAGTGTAGAACCTCTCGTCAACCACTACTTCACGAGAGAGAATTAAGCAAACTCGAACACATATATTAATCAATCTTCTGAAAAATGTTGAAGAGATATCAGGTACTGCACCACATGGCATATGTGGTAAGCAAACTTATTTATACAAAAAAAAAGGATATCAGGTACGTAGTAAATCCAAAAACATCGTGACTACGTACGTACGTATTCCTTACTCGATCTAACAAAATATTACGTCACATGATGGTGCAGGAAACATTGCCGGGAATGCTATCGTCGAAGATGCTGGCTGTCGAGTAGTAGGGGTAGGGCGGCGGTGGCGGCGGCGCGTAGGGGTAGGGGTAGGGCGGCGGTGGCGCGTAGTGGCCGTATGGCGGCATGATCTGTTCCCTCTCCGGGCGGCCACCGTCGCTGAGGATGGTGACGCGCCGCTCCGTGGCGTGCTCGAGGCGCCGCTTGAGCGTCCGCGCGTCCATGTACGTGTCGCCGTGCACCACCACCGTGCCCGTCGGCCGCGACGCAAAAAACCTGGACACGCCTGCGATCTCAACGTGCATGCACTAGCTCATGTCAGATATTTAGATCCCTATATAAATCACAGATTAATTAACTCATGCATGCAAGATGGATAGTAGCTAGGACGTACCGGGCACGTTCCAGAGCGCTCTCCTGATCCGCTTGCCGGACCGGCGGTTGGACATGTCCACGGCCAGAACGACGGGCGGCGGCTCATCCATTGCCTAGCTTTCTTGCGAGAGTACGTAGATCTCGGGCTAGCTTTGCTTTCACGAGTCGGATGAAACCCTGTAGCGACCTTCATTGGGTATATGTAGGCCTACAGTGCACCGACATGGGGCTGCGGAAAATGGAAACGGAAGATCCTCTGAATATCATGGGATCATTCAGTTCGTATAGAGATCATGGGTCCTTAATTATTCTTCCAATATCTTTTGTTGCTGATCATGCGCACGAGATCAGGCACGTGATCTTCTTGATTTTCTCCATAGCCATATTTCATTCATTTGGAAATGCATCGCTTATTGAATCACGGATCGATAGCTTCCTCAATGTTAGGTTCACTAATTTACGCTGGATGCGACAAACTTCTCAAAGATGCCATAAATAAATAACTTGGAAAAAATCTCAAAAATTATAAAAAAAAAGATATAGCTATAGAGATTCATTTTTATCCGTGTTTTTATTTCGTTGACAAATGATCATTTTATTTGATGATTTTTATTTATTTTGGAAACGAGACTACCCAAATATTGGCATTGTGAAAATCTAATACTTTTGTGGTCTAGTATTTCCTTCTCGATCTGGGAAAGTTATTATGCACGAAAGTTTGAATTTTCATCAACATCATCTCTGTCATTTCTTCTCAAACCTTTATGTTGTTGAACCCGGGGGTTTGTGATGTCACGCTATAGAGGTTTTTTTAGCATGGTTACTTCATTTAGACAAATACCTATCAAAGGTCATGCTTTTACATGGAGTAACATGCAAGCTATCCTCTTCTTTAGCAACCCTAACCCTATTGAATGCTATTCCCTCCGTTCACTAATATAAGGCATTGGACCTACTTTCAATTTTGACTACATGCATATTAAAATGAGTGAATCCATAGGATCAGGGGTTTGGGTATTCAGCTACTTGATATAAAAAAAAGTTTATTGAGCAAATGGCTTTTTAAGATACTACATGAGATCTGAGGAGCTCACGCTCCTGACCCCGACCCCATCCCCGTCCCCTAGGGTTCCGGCGCCGCCGCCCCGCCGCCGGCTCCCTCCGGCCCCTCCCTCCCTCCCTCCCGCGCGTGCCCGTCGCCCCCGTGGCGGCGGCGTTGCGTGACGGCGGCGGCACATGCGGGCCTGTGGGCGGAGCAGTGCAGCGGCGTTGGCGTGCAGCAGAGCGACGCTGACCATTCCTGCGGCCCAGATCTGGGCCCGCCGGGCCCCATCTGGGTTGGGGCGGGCCGGCTAGAACTGCTGCGCGTTCTGCAATTGGAAGCGAGGAGGAGAGGGCAGGGGGCAGCGGCGACGGCGGCTGACCTTGTTGCAGCGTGGCGGCGAGCTTCACGAGCCCGTTCTGGGCTCGGCCGGACCCTATTAGGACTGGTGTGCCCCTGTGGGGCTTTACGGGCCCGCGGGCCCGGCCGGACCTGACGGGGACTGGTTTGCTCTGCTGACGTGTCCGGTCGACTACCGTCCTCGGCGGTGGAGGTTGTTCCCTCCCGCTCGGCCGCGGTACTGCGGTCCCAGGTTCATACATCTCCTCACCTCTGTCTTGTAGACCCCATGGCGGCTTCTTCGGTGAGACAACGATGGTGGCTTCGGGATCGTTTGAGCGCATGTTGGTGGGCAGCTAGTCTGGTGGTGTCGAGGCTCGTCCTCGCGGGGCTCCTGTGCTACGAATCGTCCGGGGTTGTGGATGGGGTTTTTCGGGAGAAATCCTTGTCGGTTCATCCGACGCCGACGCGGTGCCGCCTTTGGGTGGCATCTTTCCTTCCTGAAGGGCGTCGTGGCTAACCTTCATCTGCTTCTATCTGTGCCAGGGGAAACCCTAGGACCAGTGCTCTGGTTCGAGCAGCAGCGTGGCTTTCCTTCTTGAAGGTGCTGCTTGGTACTCGTCGATTCGGTGCTAGAAGCGTGGTAGTACTTTGTCGGAGAGGGCGCAGCGATTGCGGGTCACCGTCGTTTAGTCAATCCGCCTATGTCGTTTTTTCTTTCTTCTTTTCCCTTTTCTTGGGTGTGTTGTGGTTGTCGCCCCAACCGTTTCCGTTGGTTGTATCAGGTGGTTGCTATATTAATATAGCGGGGCTATGGCCTATTTCGTCGTCAAGATACTACATGAAGAAGGTGTATGGAAAGAACTATTGTCCAATAAGTACTTACGTGGTAAAACTTTATCTCAAATAGAACCAAAACCAACTGATTCACCTTTTGGAAGGGCATTTTCACTGTTCAAAATGACTTCTTTTTCGCGTGAACGCTTTGAGGTAGGAAATGGTCTTGGGACACGCTTTTTGGAGGACATTTGAATCGGGCATAGATCATTGGCTGAACAATATCCTTCTCTGTTTAATATTGCACGACATAAAAATGTTTTGGCCGCGCATGTTATGGCCAATGGTCTGCCGTTAAACATTGAATTTAGGCAGGCGTTAGTAAGCAATAAATGGACTTCTTAGTTGCAATTGGTAGAGCAGGTGATGCGGCTGTCTCTATCGGACACTAATGACAACTTCAAATGGAAGTTGACAGTGCCTGGAGTTTTTTCTATTAAATCAATGTATGTTGATTACATGAATGGACATACTCCTTTTTTGAGAAAATATCCATGGAAGCTGAAAGTGCCCCTAAAAATAAAACTTTCATGTGGTTTCTACACCGGAAAGTGTTACTAACAAAAGATAACCTTATAAAATGTCGCTGGACGGGTTGTAAAAAAAGTGTCTTTTGTAACTATGACGAAACTGTTGATCACTTATTTATTTCATGTCATTTTGCGAAACATATATGGCGACTTATTCACTTCACTTTCAACATTTCTCCTCCAACTACCATTGCCAACTTGTTTGGTAGTTGGCTTACAGGGGTAGATAAGAAAACTAAAGCTAGAATTCGAATAAGCACTTGTGCCTTTGTGTGGGCTATTTGGAATTGTCAAATGATATTGTGTTTAACAAGGCCAGAGTTGCTCATTTTTTGCAGGTTGTTCATTGGGCTACAGACTGGATCCATATTTGGTCTTTTCTCCTCCCGGCGGACCAAAGGGTGCTTATGGATACCAGCTGCAATCGTTTGATGGCGGTCATGCGGGCTATCTTATGGATGGCAGCACACTAGAAGATTTCAATATGTGTAGTCTTTGTGTGAGAGCTTTTTTAGGTGGTTGATTCATGTAGCCACCTTAGCCGATCCATGATTGTAATACGTTACTGTGCACCTTGAGACTTGATTTTCTTTTAATATAAAAGCCGTGTGCATCATCACAATGTAGAGGCTGCGGATATGCTCCCATTTGGAAAAAAAGGAGTCGCATCAGAACCAAGGCAACTCCTCTAGCTAGCTAATACGTATTTTCCTACTTATAAGCTCTGAACTAATGATTAAGCCATTGATCTACCGGTCCACTTACGAGTACCTACCTACATATATGCATGCTGCATATTCATGGACGCGGATCATCACTGAGTAGGTTCCAATTAGTGCATACTGGATAGCTTGATTCAGAGGGACTGTTGGGATACCAATGATGTTCTAATCAACCTACTAGTATTTGATTGATTCGTGCCCAAGTTCCAGTTGACTATATATAGCTAGAAACTAAGATGAACAGCACAACTAACAATCTCTCTCTCGGCCAAATTAACAAGATATCGATCAGAAAACATCAGAGTGTGTGCCTGATGATTGATGTTGATGGATCGTCGACCGTAACCATGCCAGGAGGGTAGTAGTTATGCAAGCACGCATGCAGCTAGGCGCTAGCTATGGCATCTACTGATATATCCATCCATGACCATGATTGATTGCACCTAATAGAGCTAAATTATGCCAGCCAGGATCGATCGAGCAAGCTAGGTAGCCATATTATTAGCTTCGTCATCTCCTGCATATTTTGGCTTAACAGTTAGTCAGTTAGATCCGCAGCCATGAGATGTCCTAGCTAGCTCATCGTTTCGGTGGATACAAATGAAGTGTATGGATATTGCAGAAAATGTAGTCCAAAAAAAGGCAGTCCAGCCTTGTCCATCATATCTATTTCTTGATGCATGTCAAAATAGGCAAAGCTAGCTAGGACGACGGCCGGCCGAACGCCCCATCAGACTTCCAACGTCCCCTGAATATAGCTCTCTGGTTATATAGCCTATTTAGTATTTTATTATTTTCCAATTGCATCCATCGACGACGACGTAACGTAACGTCGGCATTTGACAAGACAGAGGAGGCCGGCGGCAATGGCGCGGATGCTCGTCCCCGCCGCTCTACCCTTTCTCATGGCCGTCCTCCTCGCCACCGCCACGGCCGCCGACAACAACGTCAACCAACTTACCTTGAAGACCGCCGAAGCGAACGCGCCATCACCACCACCGCCGTCGTTCACGGACGAGAAGACCAAGGCGACACCGGCCAGCACCAGCAACAACAACAAAGGGTTCTACAAGGGCATGTCCCGGGAGTTCGTGAATGAGCACAACAAGGTGCGCACCCGCTACGGCGCGCCAGCGCTAGCGTGGGACAAGACGCTGGCGCTGTACGCGCGGCGGTGGGCCAACAAGATCCAAACGGACTGCGACGCCGCCAGGCACTCGGACAAGAAAAACTACGGAGAGTGCTTCTTCCTGGGAAAGAACGGCACCGCCAAGGAAGCGTTGTGCAGCTGGGAGAAGGAGGAGGACATCTACGACCGCGGCACCACCGGGTGCACGGCGGGGCACAACTTCCGCGACTGCGGCCACTTCGCCATCATGGTGAACAAGGCCTGGAAATGGGTCGGGTGCGGCCGCGCGCCCTGCACACAGGGATCCCGGCTAGGCGAGTTCTTCATCTCCTGCAGCTACAGCGGCGAGAAACCAAACTCCACAACTGCCGTCATGCCCTGAACACCCAACATCTATTTACCTATCTAGATATCTATCCTTCCTTGACTCCTCACATCTTCTATACAAATATACTCCCACCGTCCCAAAATAACTGTCTTAGATTTGTCAAAAAGTAGATGTATCTAAACATGAAACAAGTATAGATACATTCAATTTTGGACAACTTTGAGACACTTATTTTGGGACGGAGGGAGTACGTACTAATCCGTTTTAATGATTGTTATTGCTGTTTATATGTATTATATATATGTAGCAGCAGATTGACGGATGATTCCAGCATTACCTACTTTGCTTCCTTAATTACGCATACATATAGGACATAGCGAGTGTCTATCTCTCATACAAGAACCTGATCGACTGACGGAAACGAGACACACAAAAGTTACACACGCGCGCACGGTCTCGTCCATCATATGTCGAGTGAGTGACCGATCGATTAACAACCTACTAAAAGTACGGAAACAACATTAGCTTCGGCCTGCGCAATCAGGACCAGATCGGCTTCAGTGGATCACCGGCTTGAGCGGCTGCGCTCTCAGCTTCGACATGTCCAGGGCTGCATCCAGCTCCTCGTCCACCTCGCCCACCACGCCTCTGCGTATCATCACAAACAACTCCATTCAGTTTCACATACAGATTTAGTTACATTGGATAGAGAAGGAGTAATTTGAACGCACATGTTGTCGCCCCTGATAATGTACAATCCAAGAACAAGTTGCTGCACTCCCTCCTGCAAGCGCAACAATGTAATAGTGTTTCTCAGCAGTGGCGAATAACTCACCTAGCTTAATTAATTCTCACACAAAACAGAAAAAAACCAGCTCAACAACATTACAAATTATTATAAAACAGAGCAACTACTCTATGTCTCGTAACGAAAACCTTCATTACAAAATGCAGCATCAGAAACTACGGGGTAAACAATATAGATTGTGAAACTCGTTACAATATGAGCAAACAAAGGAAAAAAAAAGGATCCAGCTGCAGAAGTCACAACTCACAACAAAAGGGCAATTTCTGGAAAACTGAAGGTATGCAAGCACAGCATAATCCATATGCAAACTTGGCATTTGGCGATACACAGATATGAGAGAACTAATGCTTGGACCCAAGATCTTACATCGGCCTGTTACTAATCACGTAATCATATGTATCAAGTGTTCAACTACAGAGTAAAAGCATGCTAAAGTGTTGCGAGAAATCCCTGTCAAATTTCGGATTGGTCCATCAATCGTAAAACAGAGCAAATAATTTCTAGAGTTGTGCTCTACTGAACTAATGACAGCATTTTACAAGAAGAAAAACATGCAACAGCGTATGCTTGTGGTCACAGAGACTAGGCAATACCAGTCTGAAAGAAGGTCTGAGAGTGAGATCGGTTGTTGCAAAGTCTGATGAGAAGGTGTGGATACATACAATGGGACCAGCGATCACAAAAATGTGGCAGATAAAACTAACTAGTGGCAGATTAAACTGACGAGGATGGATGTCACAACATTTCCCCAAACGAACTTGGGCCAGAAGGAGCGAGCGAGCACTCCCTCCTGCAAGCGCAACAATGTAATAGTGTTTCTAAGCAGTGGCGAATAACTTACCTAGGTTAACTAATTCTCACAGAAAACAACTAACTCAACAACGTTAGGAATTATTATAAAACAGAACAACAACTCTGTGACTCGTAACGAAAACCTTCATTACAAAATGCAGCATCAGAAACTATGGGGAAAACATACATAACCTAGGCAGTGTTGAGCTACAGGGTAATCATGCTATGGTGTTGCGGGAAATCCATGTCAAATTTAAAACAGAGCAAATAATCCGTGCCACCTAAAGGCCTATCTATTTTTTCAAGCACCATCTATATTTCTAGAGTTGTGCTCTACTGAACAAATGACAGTATTTTACAAGAAGAAAAACATGCAACGGCTTAAGCTTCTCGTCACAGAGACTAGGCAATACCAGTCTAAAAGAAGGTTTGACAGTCAGAGCGGGTGTTGCAAAGCTTGAAGAGAAGGTGTGGCTACACACAATGGCACTAGCGATCACAACAATGTGCCAGATAAAACTAGCTAGTGATTGCATGTGTAATTGTTGTCATATGGATCAAGACAGTGTTGAGCTACAGGGTGGGTGAGCATGCATTTCTTATCACCTTAGAACCTAGGCAATCAGGCAGCGTTTCCTCCCCTCTCCTTATTAGAAACAGAAAGAGGGTCTGATTCTAAGAGCTCAGTTGCGAGCAGCAGAGGCAAGCATAGCGAGCCTAGAGTATAATCTATATAAAATGGATAGTTACATTCAGTGGCACTTGTGAGCACGCAATGTAGTAGATTAAACTGACTAGGATGACATGTCACAACATTTCCCCCAAACATACAGAGGCAAGCAGAGGAGCTCGTGAGTAGATACTACGTACCTTGGTGGAGTAGACCCTCTCGTGGGACTCGTCGAGGATGATGTTGGTCGCCTGGTCGAACCCTCGAAGAGTCCCCTGAAACAAAAAACAGAGCCGATTCAGCCGTCAGTAGCAGCTCGTCGACGCGATTAATTCACTGACCGATCGATTGGTTAGAGCGGCGAGATGGGAGTAGGCTTACCACGATGTTGCGTCCGTCGTTGGTGATGACGGAGATCACCTCTACCGATCCGATTCCAGGCGACGCACACACAAAGCAGACACACGTGAGTTAGATGGTTGATTCAGGGAGGGATTGGAAACAGGGCGAAGAGGAGGAGATGGTACTCACGGTCGACGAGGGACTCGAGCGTCGGGCCGGCGGCGGCCATTCCGACTTGCGGGGAGCGGCGGCGCTGGTCGCAATCGAATGGAAGGCGGCCGGAGACGACGGCGGAGCGGCTCACCTAGGGTTCCTTCCTTCGTTCAAACCTCGGCCGGCCGTGTAGTAGCACGTAGGTGGGCCTCTCCGTGGGCCAGGCCGTGCTGGGCTATAATGGGCCTAGGTGGGCCGGACGTACGGCCTCTCTTATTACCAGACCAGACCAAAGCAGCACCATCTTCTCGTCTCGTCTTCCTCTACTGCGCCGCCGCCACCACACTCGCGCCGCGGCCGCCAATCAGAGATGGACGACACGCGGGCGCCGCCGGCCGGCAGTACGAGCAGCGTGATGTGCCAGCTGGTGAGCGCGGAGGGGGAGAACCTCGGCGCCGCGGTCTACCTGCCGCAGACCGTCGGCCCCACGCAGCTCCAGGAGATCGTCAACCACTCCTACACAACGAGGACAAGCTGCCCTACGCCTTCTACATCGCCGACGAGGAGCTCGCAGTGCAGCTAGGCGCCTACATGCAGCAGAAAAACGGTGAGCAGCTAATTCGGTTTCGTCTGAACTAGTAACTGCGTTCTGGAATCTCATGTATAATAAATACCATGTGCTTTCTCTTGTCGAATGAATGAATGAAGCCAACGTCGAGGTCACCCTGCGCATCGTCTACCAGCCGCAGGCGGTTTTCCGGATCAGGCCTGTCAACCGCTGCTCCGCCACCATCGCCGGTACTTCCATCTCTGCATCCTGTTTGTTTGTTTGTTCAGCACGGTTGTTCTTGTATATTTGTGAGGGAGCAGAGCGTTGCCCTCTTTTATGAGGACGGAAACTTCATCTTTTTTAGTAAACAAATTGTGTTGGTTCAGGTCTAATGTTTCAAGCTTAGGATTACGGCTCACTGTTTACCGGCGATGATGATTTGGACAGGATTAGAATGAAACAGTTAGGGTTTTCATCAATTGATTTGCTTCTTGCTGTAAGTGGGTGTGGTGTAGGAGGCATCTCTCATGAAGCTGTTATGTTTAGCCTGACGGTCAAAGCTGAAACTAAGGGTAGCATAAGTTTTTCTGTTGCCAGCAAAGTTTTAAATGTGTAAGAAATCATTTAGTCAAGTTGTTAGAACATAACCGTAAGTTCAGCCACTAGTTGTTTACTTACTTTTGATTGATGGACTTGAGTACATATATAAACATATTCCAAGGTGAATTGCACAAGTATGGCATTACTAAATGTTACCCTGGTTGATGCATACATGATGAGTCAATAACCTAGCATTGCAAAGCCAAGATGTCGTGTTATGTCCTACTTCCAATCATGTCGACTTTGACCTTTTCTATACCACCATGGAATGATCAGTATGCAATCTTACCATCTGCAGGCCACACGGAAGCTGTACTGGCCGTCTCTTTCAGCCCTGACGGAAGATGTTTGGCTAGTGGTTCAGGTGACACCACTGTTCGGTTCTGGGACCTGAACACGCAGACCCCAATGTTCACATGCAAAGGTGAATGCTTAGAATCTTGCTTTCTTTGTTACTTGTAGTCATCCTGCTCTTAGCTTAAATTTTGGTCCTCCTGTAATGACGTTTCTTTGATCTTGACATGCTTACCAATCTAGTCTGTTCATCAAAATAAACCTGTAAATCACCAATTGGAATGAACCTCTTCTAATAGTACGCCTATGATTTGTGTAATGGAATAGAACATGTACTGGATAAGAGAGGCTTGATATAGCGATATAATAGCCACGCACTTGATCTTTTCGGTTTAAGTTTGTTTGGACAAAGTCATGAACTAGAGGCTTTGAAGCTAGTAAAGGATGACATGATAATTTCTTTAATATGCATTACATGATGAAACATTACATTAATTGACATTCTAGTGGAACTTCATATTTCCTTGTCTTGCAACACTATAATAAAATGTATTTGTGCTTTTCATATCTTCTGGGACTCTCTAGTTAGTTCTGTCAGCACATATGTACTCTTTTTGGTGATATTGTCAGTACCTTGAAAGTTATAAGAATTAACTGTGTTTTTGTAGGCCACAAAAATGGGTACTCTGCATTGCATGGTCACCTGATGGGAAACATCTTATTAGTGGAAGCAAGTCAGGAGAACTTATATTATGGGACCCGAAAACAGGCAATCAATTGGGCACTGCTCTAACCGTAAGATTGGAGATTGCACATTCTTTATTCTTTGACATCTAGAATCTACTGCAAGACAGAATAACATTTTATTTTTATCCATTCTATCCATTTGCATATCTCATAATTTCACACTGCATATGCCAACTGTAAACTGAGAAATAGATGCTAGGTTACGAGAACTACAAGTTTGTTTGTTTCGTTGTAGATTGGATTTCCATATGCAGATTGCTAGAAAGAAGATATCGATGTAAAATTCATATCGTGCAGATGTTTCACTCTCCCTACCTTTAGTCATTCGTTGTGTTCTTTTACAATAGGGACACAGAAAGTGGATTACTGCTGTATCTTGGGAGCCGGTACATTTGCAATCTCCTTCCCGCCGTTTTGTAAGTGCAAGTAAAGATGGCGATGCACGTATTTGGGACATTACCACGAGGAAGTGTGTCATTTCCCTTGCAGGTCACACCAATGCTGTGACCTGTGTCAAGTGGGGTGGAGACGGTCTGATATATACAGGGTAAGATTATTACTTTTGTAGTCCTTTATCTTCTTCCTCAAAAAGGAAACCATACATGTGAAACATACAGGTAATATTGTGTAGTAACATCACTTTTGTTCTGATTTGTGATGTGTGGAAGATGAGGTGTAAGCTTAGCTGTATAATAATACTTGGAGCAGTCAGTCGGTTCCCTTATTTACTGATATTGACTTGATGTACCATGTTGTAGGAGACTAGTAGTTGTAGTAAGCATATATGTTGTTGCGTGTAGGCCTTGATCTACCTCAGGATCTGATTGCTTTTGCTGGTTCATCAACTCCTTGTTATGTTTATCCATTCCTAAATCCTTATAGCTACAACTTTTGGTGAAGCAATTGACTGACACACCCAACACGCTAGATGACTGAAGTCCATCATATTCTGAATTACTTATGTCCTTGATCATAAGTGCTTATGGTGTCATCATGATGGCGTTTGATGATATGCTTTACCAGTTTCTCCACTTGTTATAGTTTACAGATACAATTCTGAAAGAAAATGTTTTTCTACTGCAGTTCTGAAGATTGTTCAATCAAAGTATGGGAAACTACTCAGGGCAAGTTGGTCAAAACACTGCAGGTAATGTTCTTCAAAGTAGAATTTCTCCAACTTGTGTAACTACATTAAAGGCTCTCAAAACACTTTCTTCTCAATTGTCTGACTAATCAATAACAATCCAACTTTATTTGCTGATTGGTACGTGAATAACAGCATTGAGTTTTGTCAGAAATTCCTTCATTGCTTGCTTTGTTGTCTAAACATTCAATCATGCTCTAGTCTGTTTTATTCTAATGATGTTCCTATATTGCTTAGATATTTAAAACTTGCATTCACAACACAATGATTATTCTCAGGGAGTTAAATTGAGTGTTTAATACCCATTTCAGCCTTCTCCTTGAAAGATTGTTTCGTACATGAAAATTCAGATGATGTGCTGGCTTATACTAGCAATTTTGACTGAATCTGTTTAACCAGTTTCTGACCCAACTTCTTGTTACAAGTTTACAAAGAGATATGACGAAGTCGAACAGCTTCTAAAAATGATTAGCCCTTTGCAAAATATGTATTCAGTTGAGCATATAACATTTATGTTCAGTAGGGTGTCAGGTTATAATGTCCATGTTTCCGCCCTGTTAAAACACGGATATATCAGAAGAAGTTTAGGATAGCTGGGCGTTAGGTTCCCCTAGACTGCCATCTCAAGGTATAGGGTTTCAAGTTTCAACACAAGTATATCTTCCTCTGGTTTCAACTCTGCCTTTTATTTGCATTTTAATGTTGAATATGTACATCATGACCAATCTACTCGCAAATACCAAGTAGAGACTTCAGGTTGAGAGTCGTGAGCTCTATCGTAGGTGGATCAAGTTTGTTGAATGTTTTTCAACTGGATTTATTGTGATTTCAACGTGCATTTGACTTCATGTTTCTGTGATTTGTTATCACATTACCAAATTGTTAGAAGTAATCTTGTCATATCTATGCATGAAGTTTCTAGTAGGTACATGAAGTATCCAGAGTATGTAGGAGTCCTATTAGAAGTAAGAGTCTGAAGGCTTAGTGTTCAAGTCAGTTTTGAAAGGCTTAAGGAGCAGTCGGTAGTAGTTTCTAGATGTCACAGGAGTACTGTAAGAGTACTCTTAGTCTGTAACCGACCTAGAAAGCCTATATAAGGTTGTATCCCCTTTGTGTGAGAACTGAAGCTAGTAAGCCAAGATGTAGCCTCAAGCAGCTATTTTTTTAATAATACATTTTTTAATAAAATCGAAAAAATACGCATTTTGAGCAAATCTTAAAAATAATTCAGTCTCGGCTGTGGCGTAGCCGAGCAGGTCCCGTCGGCCACTGTGTGGCCGACCAGCACCTATCGGCCCCGTTGTGGCCATATGTAGCTGGACCAGATCGGGCTAGCGATTGACAGCCTAATCGGCCACGACATACCCGACTAGCCTAATTGGCCAGGGCAAAACTGACAAGTCCCTGCATGCATGCACTTGCGCCACGAGCCAGGGCGAAGCTAGCTGAAGGGGCAGACGCTCTGCATGCCTCTCGAGCGCGATGGCAGCTGCTGGGCTTACCCGCGGATCGCGCTGTCGTTATACGCTGCCAGGCTCGCCTTCAGCTTCGATGCCGCCTACGCAGGAAGATGGCCAGCGCGTGGGAGAGCATGGACACGAGCAGGGAGAGGTCCCTGGTGCAGGCCGGCCGGGCGAACCAGTCGTGGTCGTCGGAGTGAGCACGCACGGCAAGCCGGCGAGCACGCACGCCGGGCACGGCTGGCTAGCACGCATGCGGCCATACCGTGGCTGACAGGCCCTATCAGTTACACCCTAGCCGAGGGTGTATTATTTCTGAAAATTGCTCAAAATGCGTGTTATTTTTCGATTTTATTTAAAAATGTATTATTTAAAAAAATTAGCCCTCAAGTATATGTAGGAAATATAGAGAGCATATATGTTAGTGTGTGTGAAGCACAACCTTGTTAGAAAAGAGCTAAGTGATTTAGCTCCAACACAAATCAGCTATCCGTGTTCTTTTATGATGAAACTATCCCGTGTTTACTTTTCATACTCATTTTGACTTGTTCTTCATTTACATGTTCAGGGTCATGGGCACTGGGTAAATTCGCTCGCTTTGAGCACAGAATATGTTCTCCGCACTGGGGCATTTGACCATACCCGCAAGACATATTCAACTCCAGAGGAAATGAAAGAGGTATTTTGCCATGTGATACAAATTGATGCTAATATTTTGTTATTTTGTGCTCGCTAGAATGACAATTGGGTTCTGTTTAATTCTATTTGAATTATGGTATATTTTGGAAGTAAGCGACTCTTGAGTACTGAGAACTTTGCATATTTAGGCAGCTCTTGCAAGATACGAGAAGATGAGGGGCAATGCTCCAGAGAGGCTAGTCTCTGGTTCTGATGATTTTACCATGTTTCTTTGGGAACCAACAGTTAGTAAACAGCCGAAAGCTCGCATGACTGGTCATCAGAAGGTATAGTATCTCATCTCATTTGCTCTACAGAAGACAAACCCTTTTACTTCCGTATATATGCGTTTCTACTACTTCTAGGGATATCTGGATCTCTTTCCTGGCTCGATGAGGATTGAGAGTAGCAGATAGTAGAACTATTTTGTGTTCCCATTCCCTGTTACTTGATACCAACAATGAATCTCTTCCATTAACTTAACGATGTTGTTCCATCCAAAATCATTCGAAAGAAACAGATCTTCGTTGAAACCATTAAAACTTTCTGTACACTGCCCACTAGGGTATTCGAGCAGGCAAGCAATGGCAACTCTCTTGGTGGGTAACTTAGAAATGTTTCTGTTGTATGTTTTGCTGGTGCGTAGGTTGTAAACCATGTCTACTTCTCGCCTGACGGGCAGTGGCTGGCGAGCGCCTCCTTTGACAAATCCGTCAAGTTGTGGAACGGTATTACTGGCAAATTCGTGGCGGCTTTCCGAGGGCACGTCGCGGATGTGTACCAGATCAGGTCAGCGGCAGCCTGTTCTCTATGTTGTTCCCAGTTTCGCGTTGATCCCGTACTTACCTGATGCCTAACATAATCTGCGTCTCTCTTTTAGCTGGTCCGCGGACAGTAGGCTTCTACTGAGTGGGAGCAAGGACTCAACTCTAAAGGTATGCTTGTGTCCACTTTGAAATGTGTTTATTGTATTTGGAGAAAGATGAAGAATACTCTGCTGATGCACGTGTTCTGTGTTTTTATCCTTCAGGTGTGGGACATCCGGGCGCGCAAGCTGAAGCAGGACTTGCCAGGGCATGCGGACGAGGTTTACGCCGTGGACTGGAGCCCCGATGGCGAGAAGGTTGTGTCTGGTGGTAAAGATAGGGCCCTCAAATTATGGATGAATTAAGCTTGTAAAACTGTTAGGGAGCAGAGAGCAGAGCAGGCAACACTATTAAAAGTAGTATTCTCCTTGTATCTGCTACTGAGTCAAGACTTGACTAAAAAATTCCACGAGTCAAGTCTATTTTGTTGATGGGTGAGCTTATAATGAAGTACTATATCATGAATGAATGAATTCTGACGTATTTGAGAGTGTTTTAAAAATAGACAAGTTTGACTGTGGGTCCATTTTTAGTCATTTCAAATATAGGAGCTAGAGAGGATCTCTTCACGCTTGAGTGCTTGATCGCAAACTGATTTAGACATGACAGGCTCACATGCATCTTAGCTACCTCTGTTTCCTTCCCTATGTATCCTAAAGCAAGGGAGTAAGGATTGGTTTGAACGAAACCTCGAGATCGAATTAACCCAATGGCATCGTCGTGGTCTTCTTGTCGTGCCATGGTCTTGGTAGTCGTCGTTGTCGCCTCTTCCCTCGCCATCGCTGTCTCACGTAAGTAAAAACTCAACTAAATTGTGGATTGGATTGGGTGAATGATAGAACATATGAAGGAAAAAAATGCAACAGTGTTAGTGGATTGGATGAATGATTGAACAAATGAATGAAAAATGCAACAATGTAGACGGGGATGCCGGCGGCCCAAGCTTCAGCTACAACACGATGAGCATCGACGGCCCGGAGAACTGGGGCAAGCTGAGCCCTGCCTACAAGGCGTGCGGCGATGGCAAGGAGCAGTCCCCCATTGACATCGTCACCGCCGACGCCGTCCCCAACCCGAACCTCGACAACCTCACGCGCGTCTACGCCCCCGCCGACGCCACCCTCCTCAACAACGGCAAGGACATCACCATGACCTTCGACCACGGCAGCAACGCCGTGTCCCCGGGCACCATCCACGTCCGCAGCGAGGCCGACGGCACGGAGGAGGCGTACAAGTTCAAGGTGATCCACTGGCACTCACCGTCCGAGCACACCATCAACGGGCAGCGGTTCCCCCTGGAGCTCCACCTGGTGCACGCCAACGAGGAAGGCCACCTCGCCGTCATCGGCATCCTCTACAAGATCGGGAGCCCCGACGCGTTCTACGACCAGCTGGAGGAGCAGCTGCGGGAGCTGAGGAACGCGTCGCGGGTGTCGGCCGGGGTGGTGGAGCTCAAGTCGCTGCAGAAGCGGACGGGCAGCTACTTCCGGTACGTCGGGTCGCTGACGACGCCGCCGTGCACGGAGCATGTGATCTGGAACATCCTGGGCAAGGTGCGGGAGCTCAGCGCGGAGCAGCTGGAGCTGCTGACGGCGCCGCTGCCGCACAAGGACAACCGCCCGCCGCAGCCGCTCTACGGCCGCTCCGTCCAGTTCTACAACCCGCCCAACTCCACCGTCTCTTTCCAAACAGTCTAGCACTAGCTAGTTGTCGATGTACGTTCTCTCTTGATCACATGAAGAAATCAACTAACCTAGAGAATGACATTTGAAATGCACTGTAATTGTTTTTTTACCCTATTTAATCTGAAAACATGCAACACTAATTTGATATGTACCAGAATAGAAATATCGACACAGAACTTCCAGCATGATTACATTAGTTTGATAGCAGAGTATTTACAGGAGCGGCACAATGCTGTTAGGATCAACAGTTCTGGAGACTAGTAGAACGACCTCTCAAAGTAAAACTCCATAATCGAGCCAACAAAGTTATCCATTGAAACAGAAGGATGGTTTGGGTGCAGTTGTGAGGCCTTAGTGAAAGCAGAGACTACACCATCTTCGGTCCATGAGGCTTTGTTGCCATTAGGGGATCCAAACAAACTAATTGTCTCCAGGAGTATCAGGTGCTCCATGCCGACTGGTGTACTGCCGCCCCACTCACTGATCACGAGCCCCAAGGATTGTAGCTTGGGCATAGCCCCTTCCTTGAACAACAATAACGCCGTAACATCCTCATGAGAAGGCCGAAATTCGAATTCCTCTAGAGCAGGGAATATTCCCATGCCGAATACAATCCGTCCTCCAGTAATTCGCGTCGAGCTGAATTGGAGGGAGACGAGGGAAGACAGCTTTCCAAGAGCATGAACATCCTCAATCGACGCCTCCATAGTATGCACGTGCAGGACACGCAGACAGTGGAGATCACCCATCCATTTGGGGATTCTAGGCAACCTCCAATTGTCCAGCTTAAGTTTCCCGATATGTTTAAAAGGAGTACTGGATAATAAACCCAACTGGTTACTCGAGTCATAAACCATGGCCCAACGGAGGTCTAGACATTTAAGGTTACGGAGCTTTCCAACAGAGGATACCAAAGCATCAACATTTACCGTACCCACACCCACACTGGCACAAAAAGTCAACTCCCACAGGTTGGTCAGCTCGCCGAGACCCCTAATTTCCTTCTCTGAGCTGTTTTCCAGGTCAAAATCACAGAGATTACGTAATGATTTCATATTCTTGACCCCTTGAATAACTGCACGAGCTGGAAGACGCAGATAGGACAAGAGGGTAAGTGAACGATATCTGATGGGAGGCTGTTTTTTAAATAGCCATGTAGGTCCATCGTCTCCAAATAAACAAGTCTTTTCAGTGCAGATGGGAGCTCTATGTGACCAAGGTTTGCTACAACCTTCAAATACCTTAGTTGAAACAATTGGTTGATACCAGTGAGGTCAATTGTGAAATCTTCATGGTTGTTGCTTAGGGTGAGCACCCTGAGATATTTGAACAACAATAGTTGGGGCATGGAGTTCCTGGTCCATGCACACACTCGAACATGTGACAGCAAGCTAGCACCAATATTCAATCCATTTGTTGCACCACTAGACATGGACAATCTTCAAGTCTCGTGATGTCTTCAGAACTAGATACCACACTTAAAAAATTATCTTCTTTGCACTTGCTTAGGATCAAATCAAGCATTATATCGTGTACTCTGCAAGAATTCAGATCTCCATCCTTCGATCTTAAACCAGGTTGAATCATGCTTCTATTAATTAGTTCCTTGAAATAACTCTTGCCAACTTCAATCAACTCTGGTCCATGCAAATTGCTGACAAGGCCTTCAGCTACCCATTCCCGAATCACCTCAGACATCGAAATTTCCTCGTCCTCAGGATACATACCAAGATACAAAAAACAAGCTCGGAGATGAAGAGGAAGATGCATGTAGCTGAGATTCCGTATATTTTTTATATCGTCCAAAGTGGGATTTATATGAGACCGGGCACCCATAGAACTTCTTATATTCTCCCAACCACTCCTTGATCCTTCTTTACTAGCTAACAAGCTAGCTATAGTGATGATTGCAAGTGGCAGTCCGCCACACTTCTTCAAAATGTCAGCTGATACTTCTTCAAGATAAGATGGACACCTATCACTAGATCCAAATACTCTATTGAAGAATAGCATTCTTGAGTTATGTTCGTTGAGGGGATTTATTCTGTAGATGCACTCCTTATCATTGCGACAAGCTATGCCGGCCACACCTTCCACTCTTGTTGTCACTATCACTCTACTCCCATTACCTTCATTTGGAAATGCTCGACTAATAACATTCCATATTGATTGATCCCACAAGTCATCAACCACAATAAGGTATCTGTAGAATTGTTTGCATGGGTTATATACAAAATATACAAAAAAAAATACGAGTACAGTATTTCAAGAACAAGATTATACTAATAATGAAGATTCAAGGAGTCTATTGTTTATAGAACTAAATTAGGAGGGCCATATAATATTTAGTCTAAATAAGATTGTCAAAAAAGGGAATGTTGATCATCATTTTTTTTGAGGAACTGGCAGCCGTTTGCCTTTCGATTAGATAGAAATAGAGTGTTTATTTACAAAGCTAGACCAAGTCTCACAACTGAGACCTAGCCGAGGGAACCAAAAAAACAGGAAACTAGCCGTCTCCAGGGTCTTGCGTGTGCGCATACGCCCGCTGCGCCATCTCCTCTCTCACCAATGCCGCCACGACGTCCGCTTGAATCGCGACATTGGTGAAAACCCTCCTGTTCCGCTCCTTCCACACTCCCCAGATGGAGTAGATGATCGGTCCACTGGCCTCCCTTCGCTTCGCCTTTGGGAGGCCGGCTAGTGTCGTGTCCCACCAAGTGTTGAAACCGTTGGCATTAGGCGGTGGGGGAGCCCCAATCTGCCCATGCCAAGCAAACACCCGCTGTCGAACTGTGGTGGAGAAGCTACACTCAAGTGTGAGGTGTTGAACCGTCTCCGGATGAATTCTGCACAACTTGCATATTGGATCGTGCGGCCATCAGCGAACCGCCAAGTTGTCAGCCGTTAGTATTTTGCCATGGAGCGCCAGCCATGCAAAGAACCGACACTTCGGCTCCGCAAGTCCTCGCCAAACTTTTGCCGCACGGAAAGGGGCCATGGAGCCGGCGAACTGACAACGGTAAGCAGTGGCGGCTGTGTACACCCCTGACTCCGTCCAAATCCATCTGATCGAGTCCGGAACCTGGAGTAGCATCACGGTCTGCATGAGAGCCCACAGCCTAGCGTACTGCTCCAAGTGCCTTGCCGTGGAGCGTATCTCTCTTTTTGTATTCAGTTAACTTTCTCACGTATGCGTAGCAAGCGTTTGCATTTAAAGTATGTAGAAATCCTTTTACAATATGGATACAATGATTGTGTTCGAATACTGAATGAGGAAAGTAAATCAAAACTTCAGACACGTGTAACACATAGCACGTAAGGAACACAATGCAGTGCAGAGTTGAAAGAAGTATTTTCACTAGAGGCGTAGATACAAACATTACCGACAATTTAACATGATTAGCCGCCCATGCAATTGATTATTAGAAAAGAACAGTTACCTCTTCTTCTTTAGATGTTCCATTATGTCTTCAATGATGTCTTCAATCTCACGAGCATGGGAAGACGGTGTCATATCAAGTTTTGCTTCTAGACGGTTGAGAAGCACTTTTATATTAGGATTTTGTGAAATAGAAAAGAATGCATTGTAATGGAATTGCCCTCTAAACTTGTCATACAACTGTTTGGCAAGTGTAGTTTTCCCAAGACCTCTGAATCCCACAATGGACAACACCTTGAGTTTCTTCTGAGCATCCATCAACCAACTGGATAGCTCCTCCATTGGGCCATCAAGACCCACAAGGTTGACTGCCTCTTGATAAACTGCTTGTAGCCGTGGGTCAACAACGACGGAGCCAGAGCTAGAGCTAGAGCTAGGCTTCCAATCATCAATCGTGTACCTCTCCCGTCGAGCATTTGCATCTATTGCAAGAGTCTTAAGCTCTTCAATCCGGGTGGCGAGCTGATGGCGCTGCCGCAGCCACTTGAGACGCCTAGTGGTCCTCTTTACGAAGCCTGCCTCGGCATCTTTGCGTCTGAATTGACGCATGAAGTCATCGATGCAGTTTTCCATGTCGTAAGACATCTCCAATCCTTTACTGCTGGATCGAGCTCATCCATGAGCTCCAGCTTCTGAAGGGCGACGCTCATAGCACTGAACTCCTTCTCGAGGAACGACGCCTGCTTTCTCACCCCTTCGAGCTTCTTGTACTCGTCGCCCATGAGCTCAATGAGCTTTCCGATGAGGGGTTTCATCACCCCAGTCGCCACGCTTACCACTGCTCCCACCATCTCCTTAGCTAGATCTCTTAGCTCACCAGACTAATTCTTGATTGCACCAATGAACAATATAATCACAGTTAATCGCTGAGGTAGAGATTGGCCTGCTGAAGAAAGCATGTTGCATCACGATAATCAGTGAATGAATGATTTCTCTTTCTAGTACTAGTACATTAAGGTTGTGAAGTCTTTGAACCAAGAATATATTTGAGAATAGATCATTACTTATTCACGTGGTTACGTACAATTCTACAGAACATTTCGTATACAAGTTTGAAGGTTGAAATTGAGCAGTAAAATGTATTGATAAAATTTTCTGAAATTGAGCAGTAAGTTTTAACCTGAAGCAACCATATTTTGTACAGGATAATTTTGTTCAGCTTGGGTGGTTCAATCGTTTAGCCACTGCTAACAGCTAATCCCGTACAGGAATGCGATGCGACTATAGCAATATCTTAATTAATCTCAAGATGACGTGTTCAGTGAACACTAAAACTGTATGTTATCGTGCTGACAGGAATGAGCTGCTGCTATTCCTGCTTGAAAACCATGAACTACTAGCTAGCAAAATAAATTCACTTCCTGTCAGAACTGCTTGGGGCTGTGGTGGTGGTGTCATGTTGGGCGTCTAATTCACGATTAAGCATGCAAGCAGCTGGTGGTGTTTCATGATCGACGGAACAAAGCTCACCTGGTGACAGAAAGCGGGCGTCCTCCGGCTGCGGCGATGCAATTAGATTCGACGGCGGCCGGCGTCGCCCGCGAGAATGGCGATTGGAAGTCTAGATCTCCCTTTGCATCCACCTACGGCATGAGACGACTCGTCTTGTCTAGAGTCTAGACAACCACCACACGCGTTTTCTGAAAGAAGTCCATATAATCCCAACAACTTTAAGGTTTTGGACGCAGCACCCCCTCATGTTTAAATTAGCACACCTAACCCCCTCAAGTTCACAAAACCGGGCAAAACACCCCCTGAGCGCTAGTCAAAGCTGTTTTCCTGAGTCAAAACTGTTTTGTGGACCGGTATTACACTTTTTTTTTGAAAGGGGTATTAAACATCTTGGATGCCACGTCAGCGCCAGTGTCAAAGAAACAAAAGGAACCGCATCGCCAGCGGGCAAGGGTCACCGTCAGGGTCAGGGAGCGTCTTCCTGCGCGGATGCCGTGGTGTTCCGAGGCGCCGTCGAGGTTGAAGTCGGCCGGATCCATTGAGCAATACATACGGCTGCTAGAAAGCAATCTAGCAAAGCTTGCTATACGTGCGTGTCCACCGATCCATTGAGCAGCCTGCTTGTGATTTGTACTCCCTCCGTTCCAAATTAGATGACTTTCATTTGTCCACATATGGATGTATCTAGACATGTTACAAGTATAGGTGACGTACGTGGGTGATGTTTCCGACAACACCGGCTATCTACGCGTATTGTACGGCCGGCTGCATACGTCGTATCGCTTGAAAACGCCGCACTGATGAACAGAGCGAGGTTGCTGCTTTCGATTCTGGGGCGGACTTGACCCCGCTGACACAAAACCAGTGTCCACCTCAGCAAAATCAGCCTAAAAAACAGCTCAGGGGGCTGGTTTTGGAAAGTTGAGGGGAAAGTATACTACTCCCTCCGTTTTTTAATATAAGATGTTTTAGGTGCTAAAACATCTTATATTAAAAAACGGAGGGAGTAGTTTAGAGTCCAGGGGGTGCTACGTCCGAAACCTGAAACTTGTGGGGTTATATAAACTTTTTTCCGCGTTTTCCATTGTTTGGTTGGTTTGAGGGTCGGAATTACCTTCCTTCCAGATTGCCGCTCTACGCGTGGACTAGCATCGCTCCGCGTCCTGAGTCTATGGGCCAGACCCACTTGACTATTTTCTTTTCTTTTCTGTATTTTTCTATGTGTAACGTTGTAAAGGAAAATTCGATAGGTTCTATCCTCTCTTTTTTTTGGCGAATTATAGACTGTATCCTCGCCTGGGTAGTTCATACATGCGTGTTGAATTTATGTAAGATCCGACTTGTCTTATTTCTTTCGTTTTCCATTTATTTATTTTTTATTTTATGTTTTTCTTTTCTCCTTTTTATCTTATGTTTTATTTTTAATTTAAAATAATTATTTTTTATTTCGTCGTTTCTTCCTTTATGTTTTCATTTTATAGAAAAAAATAGTTCATGGTGGGAAAGAAAGTTCATGTTCCTTTAAATGGCTTTATGTTTTTGAAAAAGTAGGGTTCAGAGAAATGTTGGGTGGTCCAAAAGATGTACAATCAGCCAATCACCATTTCCAAAAATATTCATAGTATTCGGATAAATGTTCATGAGACTAACAAAATTAAGGATATAAAAAACGGTTTTCACACATTTAAAACAATACTCACAGGATTCAAAAAATTGTTCACGGAGGTTTGCAAAATTTCATGGCGATTCAAAAATTATTCACCATATGGATTCAAAAAATTGTAAGCGGTTTTAAATATGTTCATATTATGAAAAGAAAGCGTTTACGATATATGTAAAGCATTTACATATGTCAAAATAGATGGTCAAATAGTTTCACGAAAAATAAGTAAACGAATTTATACTAAAACAATGAATTGTATTCATATTTAGTTGATATTTTACAAATTGAATGAAATACGAAAACTGAACTATTCTAGTTGCGGTGAAACTGGCCGAACACCGAGTAATCAGGACCGCCGTACTCCCCCTTGACCTCGGCCTCTCCGGTGTTCCCCAGTCATCACCTCCGATCGACGCGTCGTTGTTGCCGTGGATCATCAAATTTTTCAAATCTGAACAAATTTTAGATTTGAACATTTTAGAAAATCAAGTAAAAATAAAAAAACATAAAAAATTCAAAGAAAAGAAAAAGGAAACATAAAATAGAAAAGAAAAGAAAAATGAAAAAAATAAAAGAGAGAGAAAAGAAAACAAAAATAAAAAATGGAAAATCCGCCAGATGAGCTGGCCAGTAAAGGATCCCATCAAGCGGTGCAGCCGATTCGTGCCGTTAACGACCGTTGCCGGCGCTACTCGCCCTTGTCGCCTGAATCGAGCGCTTCACGGGCCACTCCAAATGCGGCCAAATAAAAAAGGAATTGTAATGTCTTTATTTTTCTTTTATTTATTAAAATGTTACAATTTTAAATCCAAACATTTTGAAAATTTGAGACTTTTCAAAATTGGAATGATTTTTAAAAGGACCATTTTCAAAATCTGGATATTTTCAATTATGAACAATTTTAAATTTAGTCATTTCTAATATTTAAATATTTTCATATCTAAACAATTTTAAAATAGAACCTTATTCAATTCTGAACAATTTTTTAATTATGAAAATATTATAAATTTAGGCATTTTTAAAACTAGTTTTCTAATATTCAAAAATAAAACGAGAAAAAATAAATGAAAACAAAAAAGTGAAAAAGAAAAAAAACAAAAAAACAAAAAAAGACATAAAAATTTGAGAGGATGAGGTAATATGATCCAACGCCTAGCGCCACTGTATCTCATTTAACCGATTTGCGCATAACTTTTGAGAGGATGAGGTAAATATGGACTCAAAATGAATCCTTTGAAGTGTGCTTCCGGTGCATCGGCTGGGAGGTTTTGGGCTTCATTATACATCAACTTGACATAAAGATTTATCCAATAAGATAGGAGCTATCCGAAAAAAACATACTCCAAATTTCAAGAATGGTCGGCTTCAGTATGATCGAGGCCTCTCTGCAGTGTCCTTGTAACCGCCGTGTATATAAGGCTGCCCAGCGAAACAAATAAAATCTTCACTCTCGATCTACGAGCAGAATCACACCCTTATAATCAAGACTACTATAATCATCGTCATCATTATTCGATCAAAGGCAAGGACGCAAGGGAGAAGACTGTTCTAAAAAAAAGAGAAGACTTTGTCTCCATGGTTCTCTCTATGTTTTATGTTTATTCAAAATCAAACTTTATAAAGGTTAACCAAGTATATAGAAAAAACATTACATATATAAACTATATAGAATATGAAGTAAAGAGTCTATTTATCTGCAGCTTGACTTCGGCACACAATTAAAATCGCTTGATGCATATCAGTGTTGCAGTGAAGCGGAGAAATTCAGTAATGTATTTTTTCATTATCCATGGGAAAGTACATATATGACTAAATAATAATTATCTAACAGGTGAAGCAAAGCAACGAGACTCATGATTGCAAGGTTGCAACATGTTGACGGGATGTCTTATTGGCTCGAGCTTTCCGGCGGTTTGAGCACCAGTGTGAGGCCGACGGCAGCGAGCCCCGCGACCAGGCTGTAGGCGACGCCCTTCAGCCCCTCGCGCACGACGGTATTAAATTGATGCACTAGCCAATTATCTCAAAAGTCCGAACTGATGGAAAGGGCTAGGTATTATATTTTAGGGAGATTTTACGGTGCATCAGACTACTGAAATTGATGTGTAGTATATGGCCTCATCCGACGGCGGTGGTTCATCGGGCCGTAAATGGGCCACAGCCCATTACCGAAATTTGGGAAAATATTTGATGGATATATTTGGTAATTCACTTAATTTCCAACGGCTATGTACTACCTAATAAATCGTGTGTAGACTAGGTAGTACCCTTAACCTAATTGCATCGATCAAACGTCATAACACTTAGGTATTTTTTTTTGACGTGGCTTAGGTATTTTCGGTGATGAACACAAGAACAGAGTTCCGCGCCGCCGCCGTTGACTCGCCGCCGCCTTCACTCACCGATTAATCTCCGCCGCCAACCTTCACTCCCCGCCCGAGTGCGCCGCCAGCCTTCAGTCGCCGCCCGACTGCGCCTCGAGCCCCTAGCCCACGAGGGTTTGCGGATGCGTGGTGGCGCACACATTCCCACCGCCGTCATCTACCCCTAACTCTACCACCGACGCTGCTCGTGCGGGGCAGCGAGGTCTTCTAGTGCCTACAAAGGCGGGTCTCGATCTGACGCCCCAGTACACCAAAGGAATCTACGCATCGCCTTCTCACCTGTAAGGTAAATTCTCATTCGTTCTTGTTTGTTGATCTTGTATGAGTGCTACTGAGTAAGCTTGTACAGTCGTCATTAAATAGTTCCATAATCAAAATGCACTGTGATTTACTGCAAGAGGTTATAGATTGTGTGCTCTGTCTGTCAAAAAATATGATTATTGACAAGTTAGTCCGTGGAACATTGCCTAAACCTACTATGAGTTGTACCATATTTTGTTGGCCTAACATGAATCAGGAGGTTCTAAGTCAATCATGACCCGGATTTAGTTCGGCACATATATCTAATGGAAGATGATACGAGCCAGCTAGAGATTAGTACTGGGTATTTCTAATGGTGCATCTCAAGAACATAACACGATTCTGTAGCACCTTCTCTTCATTGCACTCTTATCAGCATGCATTGTAATTGATTCACGCGTTTTCAGGCTTCGGTCAAAAAGTGTTTGTGACGGAGATTTTACGGTGCATCAGACTATCTAATGGAAGACGATACACAATATTTTTGGAACATTACGGATTTAGTTAGGAGATATGTAATTTATCTAAGGGTTCATACTTACTCATAGCTTTTCAAGCACCAGTGGATGGTTATCCGAATTTGGAGTTATTAAGAAAAAGGAATTCTTAGGAGACCAAGATATTATAATTGCGCACAGCCTGCGAGAACGAAGCACAACTTCATGATGATTGCATTATTTTGTTGGAGGTTCCCTGATTCAAGTAGTTAACGGAAATTTTGGTTTCTAGAGCGTTATATTAGTAACATTCTAATTAGTTAGGCATAGTATTGTGCCTATTATCACTAGATGAAATTGGGTTGACATCAAATTAAATAAGTTGATCATACTATTGCATTGTTATTTTGTATGGCCTGCACTTGTAACATTGTCTATGTGGTTTCGTTGGCAGCGTAAAGTCATGGATCCTGAAGATAGTGCGGCTGAAGACATTGCTCCTGAAGAAAGTTCTGCTCAACAGAAGCCTGCTAAAGATAATGCTGCTACAGACATGGACACTGAACAAATGCCTGCAGACATGACTGAGCAAAGGAATTCTGCACACATTCCTGCTGAAGACATGGCTGGTAATCATAAGGATGGTGAAGGTATGGATGACAAATACATGGATGACAGAATGGATCGTGAGAAAGGTATGGATGCGACAGATTTGGATGGTAAAGGTATGGATGACAAAGACATGGATGACAGAATGGATCATGAGAAAGGCATGGATGGGACAGATTTGGATGGTAAAGGTATGGACATACATGACTATATGGAGTGCAAGAAAATTGCCTCGATGCGATTCACAAGTCTAAAAGAAACCCACATATTCTATCTGGCCTATGCGAAAGAAAAAGGTTTTGGTATTAGACTGGGTGATCTGAAGTATAAGGGTTCAAAAAAAAATGCATATTGACGGACGTTTCTTTGCTGTAAAGAAGGACATCGGTCCGAGAAGCACTTCAACAGACCTGACGCAAAACGAAAGCCAAGGCCTCTCTCTAGGTGTGGATGTCGTGCTCTTTTTCAGGTTGAGCGCAAGGAAGACACTGGGGAATGGTTCGTCAAGAATTTTGTTCATAAACATAACCATGATTTCATCGATCCTCAGCTGGCTTCTTACTTACAGTCTCACCGTAAAATCACTGACTCACAAAAGGCTGATGCCATTACGTATTCTGTCGGTGGACTCCGAACATATCAGATAGCTAATGTAATGGTGAACGGTGCTGGAGGTGTCAAAGGCCTTGGATGGATTCCACGGGACCTATATAACCATGTTTCAATTGAGAAGAAGAAACTGATAGATGGCAAAGATGCTCAATATTTGCTCAACTACATGGCAGCACAGCAAATAAAAGACCCAGACTTTTTTTACAGGCACACCAAAGACAGCGAAGGCCATTTGACGAACATATTCTGGGCTGATGCACAATCCCGGCTCGACTATGAGGCATTCGGTGGTGTGGTAGTGTTTGACAGTACATATCGGTCTAACAAGTATAGGCTTCCTTTTGTCCCATTTGTTGGGTTGAACCATCATCGCAGCACAGTGGTATTTGGGATCGGAATTGTGTCAGATGAGACAACACAAACGTATGAGTGGCTACTTACAGTGTTTTTGGAGGCAATGAACCAGAAGCATCCCAAATCAGCAATCACCGATGGCGATCATGCGATGGCAAACACAATAGCATCAGTCTGGCCAGACACGGATCATCGTTTGTGCAGCTGGCATATCGAGGAGAATTGCGTGGTGCACCTCCGGAAGAAAAAACTTAAGATATTTAGGAAATTCATTTACCATCGTTGGGATCCTGAAGAGTTTGAGAGACGTTGGGAGCGATATAAGAAGAAATTCAAAGTGCGGGCAAAAGGGGAGAAGCACGCATGGATTAGAAGGATGTATGAGTTGAGGAAAAAATGGTCTAAATCCTATACAAAGGGTAGATATTTCCTAGGGATGCAGAGTAATCAGAGGAGTGAGTCTCTCAACTCAAGGCTTCACGTGCACTTGAACAGGAAGATGACACTTACTGATATGTTGCAGCATGTTGAGTTCTGTGTCTCGACTGGTCGTAGGAATGAAGAAGCATTAGACGCTGTAGCCACACACACGGTACCCTACACCAAACTCGATGCTCATGCCCTTGAGATGCATGCCTCTTCTATTTACACTCCAGTTATGTTTCAGAGAGTGCAAGCATATATTGGCTATGCAGCAGGAATGATGGTTTCAGGTCGTAGCTCGATTGGTGGTTTCGACAAGTATACGGTAACTCGCAAAGAGGCAGCAAATGGTTTCGCACGGCATGTCACGCTCCTATTCAGCGGAGCAAAATTGGAAGATGCAAGCTGTACATGTCGTAAGATGGAAAGCGAGGATATCCCATGCGCACATATATTTTGTGTCCTGATGCATCTTGAAGTGCAACAAATTCCAAAAATTTTAATCAAGGACAGATGGACAATGAAAGCCAAGACAGCATTCCAATCTTCGAGAACTGCAAATACTCATGTATGGTCTAATCATATGGACTTATTTCATGAGTTACGCAATAAGATGAACGAAAGTTTATTCACAGCCACAGCTTCCGGTACAGTTTCAGAAAAGTGGATGGAGAGGCTCAGGAGTGTACTGGATGAGCCAGAGGAAAATAATGAGGGTAACAAAGCGACGTTGCTACCTTTGCCGGACTACTACTCTTCTGCTCGCAAAAGCTGCAACGAAAATGTCCAAAACCCAATCCCAATAGCTCCAAAAGGCAGACCCAGTACCAAAGAATCTAATAAGAGGTTTAAACCATTCCGTGAGAAGTTGAGAGGCAAAAAAAAAAGTTAGTGTTCATGCTTATCTCTTTGTTCAGTTTCGTATGTGCTAACATTCTAATTTCATTATTGGGAATGTGTTAAGTGAAATTTCCTTGAATTTGGCAGGAAAGCTTCTACTAAAGAGAAGAGCGCAAAGGCTAGGAAGATAAAAGATTCAGATTCAGAAACAGAAACAGATTCAGACACAGATGAAGAAGAAGTGACCGGTAAGAAGACAAAGACGAAAAAGAAAAAGAAATGCCCACAAAAGTCAGTGTTTCCATTCTGTTTCATCTGAATTTTGTTGTCGTTGTCGCTTTGGTTAATGTCCTGGCTGAAATTCTCATCAACTCTGGCAGGCAATCTTCTGGGAAACAGAAGGGAACAAAGGGGAAGAAGATAGAGGATTCAGTTTCAGATTCAGATTCAGATACTGAAACAGAATCAGATGAAGATTCTGATTACGAAGAAGCGTCCGCTAAGAAGACAAAGAAAAAAAATCCAAAAAGTCAGTGTTTCCATTCAGAGTCAAATTTATCCTATGTTTGTTGTCGTTGTCGCTATGATGTACTGCGTTAACTAAATTTTTCATGAACTCTGCCAGACAAGCTTCTGGGAAAGAGAAGGGCAAGAAGGGGAGGAAGATAAAAGATTCAGATTCCGAAACAGAAACAATTTCAGAAACAGAAACAGAATCAGATTCTGATTCTGATTCTGAAATTGTTTCTGTTTCGGAATCTGACAATTTCAGAAACAGAAACAGAATCAGATTCTGATTCTGATTCAGATACATATCACAAAGATGTGACCGCTAAGAAAAAGAAGAAGCAAAAGTCAGTGTTTGCATTTTCATAAGTACTTTGTTGTCATTATCGCTTTGGTGGATTCTTTGTAAATCAAATATTATGTACGCAGGAAAGATAAACATGGAAAGATGGCAAGAGGTAAAAAGAGATCACTTGAGGATGCCGAATAAGTTTGTGCAAAGAAGAAAAGACAACAAGTGAGTATTTTGCTCAGTGATGCGTACTGAACATGTTAAGTTCCTTATCGGTAATACGATGCTGATCTTGTCTGTTTATTGCAGGGAGGTCGCTGATGATGGAAATGCTTCCTTTGTGTTTGGCGATTTTGATGTTGTTACTACTTCAAAATATGGCCCAACTGCTGGCGCTTGAACGATGGGTGGCAGAAGTTTGCTAAAGCTTGCAAACTAAAGGAGGGAATGATGGCTGTCATCTTGTTCCACATCATTGAAGGCCACCTCAACATATCAGTTGACGTTGTTGTCAACTGATCAGAAGCCTATGGGAGCATCACTATGTTATGTGTTTTCCTAGCATGCTATATTCTTGTTAGGGGTATCTTAAGTTAGAGACCTTTCGAGTGTCCTAAGTAGGACAGAATGGACCATTCCTAAGAACATGAATTTTTGGACTGTAATGAAATGAACCCAAATTTTAAATAACTCTCTGGTGATAGACGATATATACATGAATTTGAATTTTTTTTTCCGAAATTATGATATGTGCAATCGTCATTTAACTTGGAAACTTTGTACTATTAAATTTGATGAAAAGAAAATATCAATTTCGTGTGCCGGCCTCTTATGGGTGCACAGAGCCAGGCATTGCCGTGCACTGGGCCATCTTTGTGCGCGCGCAGGATGAAGTAAACAAGGGCCGGCCCATATAGGTCCTCCCTCTGGCTGGACACATATTCTAAAAAAAAATTGAACTCTAGTGTGGCGGTGACGTGTCTCGTTGGAGCCGAAACGGCACTTGGTATATAATGTGGCGTTGGCCGCAGCGCCCACCCGCCGCTCCCATTCCCCCCCCCCCAATTCGGCAAAACCCCAACCTCACCGCCCACTCCTATCCCCCTTCGCCGACGACGAGAAGATCCAACCGCTTCCGGCCAATGTCGGACGTCGAGGGCGCGGCAGATCCGGTGCCGCTGATCGAATCTGGAGGCGCTCCGGAGGGCGTCGAGGTTCGGGAGGCGTGGCGGCGGAGATAGATGCAGCCATGGGCGGCGCTGAAGACGCAGTCCGTGTGGGCGCGGGGGAGCAGATGCATGCCCAGGCGACGGATGAATCGCTCCAGGTGACGGCCGATCCGGAGGGCACGACAGCCGTCGGCGGCGACCGTGTGGAGCAGCCGCTGGAGGAGGACCCGGTCGGCGAGCATGCCCTACTAGCGCATGAGGAGGTGAGTTCATGCATATTCCCCCCTCGATCGATTAGAGTAGTTAGGGTTTGTTGTTAGCCGTTAGGGTTTGCTGTAATCTTTGTTAGATTTGACTAGGGTTTGATGCGGATAGTTCATGCACTAGATTTGACTAGACGTTAGGGTTTGCTGTAATCTTTGTTAGCCGTTAGATTTGACTAAGTACTAGATTTAGTAGTCTAGGATACGAGTTTAGTTCATGCACTTGGAGAATCCACTCATTTATTTGCTCGTTAGATTTTATTAGGATTTTACTACTACCTCCGATCCATATTAGTGGGCACAACTTTGTCTAGATACACATGTATCTAGTCTAAATACTTAACTAGATACATATGAATTTAGACAAAGCTATGCCCACTAATATGGATCGGAGGGAGTAGATTTATTAAGATTTCATTGTAATGCCTCCATAGTTCCATCTATGTTTGTGCTTGAGTAGTTGTTGCTGCTTGGTAATTGACTGCAGTGTTTTTTTGAAGTGTCACCGGGGGAGGGAAGAATCCCTCCACCTGAATTTTTCATTTCTTTTTGCAGTGTGGCCCCGAGACCGTATACATTGAGGTTTTACAAGGGAGGGGGGGGGGGGGGGGGGGGGGGGGGGGGGGGGGGAGAGGACCAAGCAGGAAAAAAATGTAGAAACCCACTACTAGTCCACTTTTTCACGGTGTTATGTGAAAAAACAGCTGCTGCCAATCATCATTGACTGCAGTGTTACTACCTAGAGTAGTTTAGAGTGGTGCTGCCTGCTGGATAAAGGAGTAGTGTGTGTTTGTTTCAGAATTTCGGAGTAGTGCAGTCAGTGAGCTTGCTTCGTGGATTTTACTTAAGTGAAACTTGTTCTACGAGGAAGATATGCATTTGTTTAAACATGAACTTGTGCAAGTTAAACCTGAAAAGATTATGTGCTTTATATGGTTTGCACTCTCTGTATTCTGGTTCTTTGCTTAACTAGAAGCTTGATTTCGTGCTTGTACCTTAATTCATGCAATGGGTAGTTTGTACCTGATGGAGTACCTTAGTTCCTGTCCTGGAACTTGGAGTAATTTTTGCTTGCTAAATATTTTGTCCTACTCCTCCATGTTTTCTAAATATTCCCACTGCTTGATCATTTGCTTGAACAATTCTGCTTGCTAGCTTTCTTGCAAGTACTGTTTGCTTAATACTCCAACAAGTATATAAAACATATAGTATGTGCAGTAGCACAATATAGACAACACAAATTAACTCTTTGGATCCGTCCCTGTCTAAGTAGTTGATCTTGCCAATCCATGTTTCTATGATAATTATTGTTTCCTAATTTGGTTCAATTTAATCGATTGGATGTGTGCGGATGGAACCATAAATTTAATCCATGTTTCTGTATTTGATGTTAACTATGTTTACCTTTTACCCATCTTTTAATTATTGTTTCCTAACTAGTTTATTCACACCTTGTAACTAGGGTTTACTCGTGTGTAATCACAACTTAAAAGAACAAAATTAGTAACTAGGGTTTGATTGTTCGACTTTGTTAATTAATTGAAGCATTAGTGTACCTCCTCTTTAAAAAAGTCTTTTATAGTAGCTAGGAGTTATATATTTCTGAAATCAGTAATTTAATTAGATGAGCAAGTTAAACCTGTATTCTGTTTAAACTTGTGCAAGTTAAACCAAGCAACACATTGAAAAGGTTATGTGCTTTATATTGTTTACACTCTCTGTATTATGGGTATTTGCTTAACTAAAAGCTTGCTTTGGTGCTTGTACCTTAATTCATGCAATATGTAGTTTGTACCTGATGGAGTACCTTAGTTCCTGTACTGGAACTTGGAGTAATTTTTGCTTGCTAATCATTTTGTCCTACTCCTCCATCATGCTTAAGAGTTGCTGATATAAACATGTTGTGATTTAAACACACATATGCTGTCTGGAAGTGACATTCTTTTTTGCTGTCATTGATTAGGCTCCCATGATCCGATCTGCGTACAGTAGTAGGATCACCATGGAGGAGCCGGCATCTGATGAGATCACATCGCTTACGGCCCTACTGACTGCGCGTGGAGAAGAGATAATTGACTGTCTTGAGAGGGAGATAGCTGCTAAAGCGACCGAGCCGGCATCTGATGAGCTGATCCTCATCACAACGCTTAGGGCCCAACTGACTGAGCGTGGAGAACAGATAATTGGTCTAATGCAGAAATCCAAGGAGTATCTTGAGAGGGAGATAGCTGCTAAAGCGACCGTGGGTGATCTCCGGAAGGAGCTGCTGAACTGCTCAAAGGAGCTGAAGCTGGTTATGTTGACCAACATCGACTTGATTAAAATGAATCAACAGATGAAGTCTGAGGTGGAGCTCCTTCGCAAGGATCTCAAGATGACCAAGAAAGGGAGTTTGTAGAACTTCCAGGTCCATCAGATGCGTAGTTATTTTACGCTTTAGTTTAAGCTTATCGCTACCGGTCTATGGTTCGTTGCTTTTGATAATGTTCTATAGAGTAGTATCTTCAAAGAACTCTTTTCTGTAAGAACTTAACTATTATCAGTAAGTACCACTATCAGTTGCAAGACCATGTCGTATTATTTCTGTCATATATTTGTTCAGTTTGTGAAATTTACTACTCGATCAAAGGAACCATTCGCTTCGGCGATGGCTCAGATGTATTGATCGAGGGAAAGAGAAACGCTCTGTTCCGCTGTGCCGATGGCAGCCAGAGGGTGCTCTCTGACGTCTTTTTCATGCCGAAGCTGCACACGAACATCATCTCGATCGGGCAGTTGGATGAGAATGGCTCCAAGTCCGTGGTGGAAGACGGCTCGTGGTGCGAGTAAAGCGTTCAGCTAATCGAGTAAGATGGCGACGTGTGTTACAAAGCACATGTGTTGCGTTCTGCTTTTCTTTTATTTTATTTCCTTTTTTATTTATTCACCAGCTTCTTGTTTGTTTTTATTGTGCTTTATTATTTCGGTTTTCCTTTAGAATATTAATTGTCACATCTCAAATAAAATTTAGTTTTTTTTTAGAAAGTTCCAAATGTAGAATAGCGTGCCCCACAACATAGGATAAAACATGGTCATAGTTTTGAACTGTCAACATAATCTGGTCCAGCACAGTCCGCTGATATTCTCAAAATACGCAATAAGAAAATAGCACAAACCCCGAAGTACTTCATGTTGATTTCACAGATGATCAACAAAAAGCTTGAGACCATCCCGGCTTCCTCGAAACCAGAACGCGTAGATGTCACCAACTCTCACTTCGAGTGAACCATCACTTGCCTATGTCTAAAGCATTGCTCTCGAGAAAACAATGCCGAGTGCTCTTCACGTAACTGCCATCTTCCCGGGTACCCGGCACAGCATTATAGATCCCCAGCAAACAAGGTCGACCACACTTGCTGGAATCAAATGCCAACAACATCAAACGAAACCTGGAGGTCGTCGTTGTTCAGCTTGTGGAACAAGATGAGAACCAGCAATCCTGCATTCAGATTATGTCCACTGACAAACTGTTGCCAACCATTCTTGAAAAGGATCCTGCCATCGGCGGTTGGGCCATAGGTAGCTGCAGTACTGATTTGTTCCTGACCAAAGACAAGATATGCTGAACCGGTTCTTGGGACGTCTATCACTGGCACAAGATGCTTTGGGATTCGCTGTCAACATAATCAAACAATAAATTACAAGTACGGACAATAATATTTGAGAACATGGAGCTCTAAAAGAGAAATAAAAGGTTCATACCAATCCATTGTGTTTGATGTCAGTCTCAGTCAGCCTGTGAATAAAAACTGCACCCTTCCTTAGTCCATGCATTAGAACAGCATGGTTGATGTTTGCGACCTCTGATGGCTTGAGCTTGACTCCTTGAGAGATAACATCATCTTTCGCGGACTCCTAGAAAGCGAACACTTCTGCCTTACGGTACAAATAAAAAGAAGATAACTCACATGAATATTTCAGGATCTGTGAAGTATTAAGATGAAAACCTTATATATGAATGCGCAGAAAAGATGACATCCTATACAACAAAGTTGTCATACCTTGCACGACTTTATGCTTTGGGTTACCCTCCTGGTCTTGAGGATACAGAACAAGATAATCCTTGCACTTCATCTACATGCATTCAAAAAAAAAAAGGTCAACCAGACCATCACATATCTCACCACCAGAAAATGAAGATTAAAAGAAAGTATAGAGCAATCTAAACTTCTGGAAAATGAAACAACTAATGTTCTACTCAACACTAAATGGACGAAATACAGAAATAGATTCAGATCTGAACAGACAGCATATCCCACATGCTAGAAGCAAACAAAAGTAAGGCAACAATAGTACGCACAGGAAAAAGCACATCATGTATAGTACCAACCTTCAAGCCGAGCTGCAGCTGCGGATGATCTGTCGTCTTCCCTCTACGAGAAGCACCTGGTGGAAGGGCAAGAGCAGCCGCCAGGAATGGAGTGCGGTTTTTTTCCAGGAGAAGAACCGAAAGAGTAAGGTGGAGGGGGACCTTTAACCGCCGGGTCTGAGTGAGAAGCTACAAATGGAAAAACAATGAAGTTGGCAGCAGGCGTACTTAACCAAAACACCAAAACACAGCCCCACACGCCCATCTCTGAAAAGTGACAGCCTGAAACAGACCGCACCTTCTTCCAGACCGCGTCGCCGACAACTCCGACCCTCATCCATGATTCAGGAATTAGTTCCCTGTTGCATTCCCATCCTGACCCCTAAATTCTGCAGATTGCCTGAGAAATCACGTCGGTCCGATCTGCGGCGATGGGTTTGAATCTCAGATCAATTAACCCTAATTAACGACACGAATGAAATGTAAAACAACTCGTAAGTTAAACCGTGGGCAGAAATCGCTCGCCCACAGCAGGCACAAAGAGGGGATGCCCCCGTACATACCGAAATCTGGAGTTTGTGGTGGGTGAGGTCGAAGATCTCGGTCACACCATCGCGCTCGATTCATGCCTCGTCGTGCCAACAATGCGGGCTCCTGGAATCCTACGCGTCTCCTCGTCGCCACGGCACGAAGCAACGAACCACCTCCTCCGCCGTTGGCCGCCAGCAGCGCCTACGCCGTCTCCCGCCGCATCTCTCCAGCAGTGTGCGGGGGGTGGGGGGGAGGAGTGGTGGTTGTTGTAGGCGGCCGCGAGGAACCCGAACGCGCCGCCTACAGGGGGAGGCGGCGGCGTTTCTCCAAACCCTAGCGCCGCCGCTGTCGAATGACAGCCGAAATGTAAACTAGTGAAATCCCGATATTGTCCCTCACCGGCCTGAAGTGAAATCTCTTTTGTGCCCTCGTCCTCGATGGCGGGAAATTTAAAATCTTGTGAAACTACCAGACTACCCCTCGGAGACGCGGGGTACTACAGGCGAGAGCCTTGTAGTGAAACGCATCCGAGCCACCCGATTTCGGCCAATGGATGGCCCATATTGAAAAGATGTACCGTAAAATTACCCATATTTTAACACTCACTCTCACGTCTAGGCTAGACAAATGGTAAGACCTTAGACGTGAGGTAGATGGGAGACCGCAACTATTTTTATTAAATAGCGCGTTAGCCGGGGCTTGAACTTGAGACCACGTGAGTCTGATACCATATTAAATTGATGTACTAGCCAATTATCCCCAAAGTCCAAACTGATGGAAATGGCTAGGTATTATATTTTAATAGGCGGCGCGTGTCCCCCGATGCACGGAGAAGAGGGCGTTGGCGCCGTCCCAGGCGACGGTAAAGTTCACTGGGAAGTGGAACTCCGGGTGCACGGTGACCATGCGGGCAGACTAGACGGATGTCACGACACTGAACCAGGCCGCCCAGCGGCGGATGCGGGGCCTGTTGGTGATGACCTCCTTGGCGCCACCGGCGAGGCGGCAGCCCTTGGAGGAGCTCCGGAGGGCGCCCTTGGTGAAGTACTCCAGTAGACGGTGCCACCAATGGCGACGACGATGAAGCTCTTGCACCCGATCTTGACGACGGCCGGTAACGTCATCGGCAGCGCGCTGGGTCGGTCGGTTTCAGGCGGCGTGAGCTCTGACTTGACTTACACGTTGACGACAGGGTTTTTGGGTAACAATCAATCGACGGCTGGTATATATATGTACGTGCTCGTTCAGATTTGGTTTGCAACCAGATAACAATTCAAATCAAACACGGGAAACCTCTGATTGTACTGATCTAACAGCCTTTTGAGATGGCCAGTTGGCGTACGAGTCATCTCCCTTGCTCGCTAAAAACGCTCCTAAACATCAGCCTTTCTTTCTTGGACATCTGTATTTCCGTGCGGCGGCTGACGAACCTGCATGCGTGTTCGCATGCACTCGCGCTGGAAAAGGCATTAAAAAACTGTAGCTACTCCAGCCCAAATACAGTGAGGCGCATGGTAACTATTCTGTACAACCTCAACCATATGATTGTATAAACCAGTAGCCAAAGCAAAAGTTGTTGATCAAAACAATCTACCAACCTTACAGGCCCTCGTCGCTTGTGTGCCGCTGCTGAAATACAGATATGCGGGGCCCCAAGTCAGAGCCAATTACGCTGACAGAAGCATTCTCGCCAAAAACCAGCACACGTCCAGCGTCTCCGACCCCAGTTCCAATCCAATGGCCTGCTCTTTCCCGTGCCTTCTCTTCACTCCTGCTGCTGCTGCTGATGACTTCTTTCTTGGCCCTCTCTTCATACCAGCATATCCAATTTCTGGGGCACATGTTGCTTCTTCTAGCTTTTCCTTTCTTGGCCTCCCACGCCCTCTCCCCGTTGACACGCCATCATCTGCTGCTGGCTTATTCTTTCTTGGCCTGCCACGCGGTCTCCTGATTCCTGTCGAGGACGCGGCATCATCTGCGAGATTCTAAGTCAGGGTCAGTTGCACCAACCGGAGCACTTGCGGCATTCTCTGCAGAAACCGGCACACAACTACCAGCATCTGCAGCCCTAGTTTCATTCCCTTCCCCCGGAGCTAAATGCTGCTGCTAGGGGCAACTCAAAAGGAGTACATGCATTTCGCAGGCAGCTCCTCTGCAGATGACATCCATCCATCCCAAGGTTCAATTTTTGATTCACATCTTTCTGTAAATAACTATAGCTAGGAAGATATACAACCATTGACTAATCCTTCTTTTTTCCGCTGCAGCATATGATGAATCCAGTTCAACGACCCTCAAAGGACTATGATAGATTTTTCATTGTCACGTCTTATTTTAATTCTGGATTTGTAATAAGCTGATCTCCGTGGTTTCATCCCTACGTCAATCTTGTCTTTGCTCTATCTATTACATCAAACTTTTGTTGTCACTATTCACTCAATCTTTTTTTTAATTCTGGATTTTTAATAAGCTGATTTCCGTGGTTTCATCCCTAAGTCAATCTTGTCTTTGCTCTATCTAAGATTACGTCAAACCGTTGCTATCACTCAATCTTTGCTGTCTACCATTCGCTGGCGTGAAACAGTCATGGCCACCTCTTCTCTTACTAAAAGGCAGACAAACAGAGTGGCAAGTCTCTCTCACCTCTTACTTGAGGTCAGAGACGATGCTGTTGGCAGCAACCTGTTGAAGGTATAATTTGGCTGCTAGATATTTATAAGCCAAATTAGTTTTAATGATTGTGGTTAGATTATTACTTGACATATACATTTGAATTTGCTGTTTAGTTCCAAATTGCAGCCTTGGTCGCATTTTACTACAGATGTTGCAGCGGCATATCAAAGTGTAGCAAGCTATTTGGCCAAGACAAATATATTGATTATTTTCTGAAATAGAGGCTACGGAGGATAAGTCTTGGACAGATTCAGAGATGGACCGAATTAAAATGCCGCTGCATAGGATAACTCCTAACAGCTGGCCTCAGATGCAAGGCTGATGTTCCAGGTTTGCAAAGGCTGTGAAGTAACGTAAGGGAAAGGTGCAATAGGAGAAATCGCATGGACATGAGGTCGATTGTTATTATCTGGTGTGGTGTGATTAGCGTCTTGGCCAGAATATTTTATTCTAGTGAAGAATGGTATGGCCGACGTACAGCAGATGAAGCAAGCTATTGAACCAGGCAGAATATATGGAGTATTTGCTAGACATCAGCTACCGAGGACAAGACCGGAGTATATTCAGAGATAAGCTGGGTTAAAACGCAGGTGCATGGGACAAGTCCTAACAGCGCTCGGTTGGAAGCCAGGTTGAAAACGTACATGAGATTATTCAGCTACGGACGGCAAGTGCACCAAGATCTCCATGTTGCGATCGTTACTAGTACCAGCCGGATCGATTTAAAATTAGGAATACTTAGATTCGGCTTGCATGCCAAGAAAAGCTTCTGTGTCCTACCCTGTACGCCGAAGACCAGGCTGCCTATATATAGGTATACGGCCGATTGAAAAAAGAGACCCAATCGATATTCAACAAAACCAATCTACTTTTTCACATACCTTTTTATCTATGCTTTTACTTATCGTTTTTTCTCCACCGAATCCTAGCAGCCCTAGGGTTTGGCTTATCTTTGCCGTTTTGCGCTGAAAAGCAGTCGTCTCTCCTCCACGAAAGCGAGGGGATCTTTGTTGCTTTGCTCGGAAAGCAATCGTTTCGTCGTCACGAAAGTACGACAGTTATCGTGGTGTCTTGCAGCAAATTTGTGTGGCAACACAATTGGCGACTCCGATGGGGACGAAGAACAAGGACACATATGATGACAACCGACCTCAAGAACAGGAGCGACATCGACCCGGACAACGCCATCGCCGTTATACTCGATGATCTGTCGGAAGATGATCGGCGCGAGGTTGAACGGGAGGTTGAAGAATATATGGCTGAACAACTAAAACTGAGGTTGGCTGAATACCAGAAGACAAGGAACCGCGTCGTCAAGAAGGTAGTTGTGCCGAGTCCCTCCGATCTGCTCGGCGCTGAGATAAAAAAGCCAACCGAAAAAATTGCTCATCTAGTTGATGCAAGCATGATTCTGATATGTCAACTACGGCAAGCACAATTAGTCAATCAGCAGCTAATAGAGTTGAGAAATCGAAGGAGCAGCTTGAAATTAGTCTTTCTAGTCATGTTCGCTCAGTACTGTTGCCTAGTAGCGACGAAAATTCTGGTAGAAAGCCGACGCTTCCGGCCGAAAGCAGTAGGTTAGTTAAATTTCCTAATCAAACTTCCGGCGCTTCGGCTAATCTAGCACAGCTGCCTCACGTTGCTTCAAGTAGCTTTCAAAGTGGCCAAAACTATGCCAGCAGTTCGGCCGAAGCCTTTGTACCTAGCATTGCTCCTCTTGCTATTTCAGCTTCGGTTTCACAAAATAATAGCAGCAATAACCGAAGCGGCTACTTATATTCTAATTTGCAGCAAGCTAGTTATCAGTCGGTAGCATACAATACAACATCATTGCCGCCTGTTGGTACCGGGGTTCCATGCAGGCCGGTACACGATTCCTATTTTAGTGGGTCTCCGTTGCAAACGTCACATGCTCAAATTTCTTTGCCGGAGATTCAACCGCGTGCTTGTGTTCCATCTACTCGACAAACCAATTCTTCACAGCCCAATGGTAGTTTTAAGGATCAGCTTGATAGTATACTTATAGAATTTGGTTTAAAACCCGAGGGTAGAGCACGTCCAAATCAAAAACCATACCCTGATTACTTTGACTCGACGCCATATCCTCCTGGTTTTAAAATTCCAGATTTTGTTAAGTTCACAGGGGAAGATGGTAGGTCAACTTTTGAGCATGTAGGGCTATTTTTATCACAATGTAGTGAAGCCGGGACATCGGATGTTTATAGAGTTAAATTATTTCCGTTGTCTTTATCTGGTACTGCATTTAATTGGTTTACATCGCTTGCTTCTAATTCTATTTTAACATGGGCACAATTAGAGAAAAAATTTCATGAGTATTTTTATCGACGTGAAATTGAACTTCGGCTTTTAGATTTGACTATGGTTATACAGAAATATAATGAGCATGTCGATGATTATATCAGGAGGTTTAGAGATGTCAAAAGCCGATGTTTTAGCTTGAACTTAGCCGAAAAAGATTTAGCCAATCTTGCCTTTTCGGGTCTGCTCCCTCATATTAAGGATAACTTAGAAGGGCAAGAATTTTTAGATGTTAATCAAGTTTGGGAAAAAGCTTTGGCGCAAGAAAACCGGGTTAAGAAAATTAAACAATATAGCTGGTTTAGTGATAACAAAAATAAAGAGGAGAACCACGCTGTTAGTTCTTTAAATAATGGTAGTGGTTCGGCTAGTAAAGATGATATTGACCTATGTGTAGCCGAATGGGTTCAAGTGCCAAAGTCTACTCCTTTTGCATGTTCTGCTATGAAGCCCACACCTGCTAGAAAAGAGGAATTTAAGTATACTTTTGATGTCAGCAAGCGTGATATAATTTTTGATATATTGCTGCAAGGAAAAATAATTAGAGTGAGAGAAGGTCATACTATTCCACCTCCAGACGAATTGGGTAAAGGAGCTTACTGTAAGTTGCACAATTCGTTTTCTCATTCTACTAATGATTGTGATGTATTCCGACGACAGGTGCAATCGGCCATTGATGATGGACGATTGACATTTACACATAGTACTAAGAAGAAGATCAATGATGATCTTTTTCCTATCAACGTGATCGAGTTTGATAAAAAGAAAGTTCTTATTCGGTCGCATCAGACCGAATCTACCAAAGGAAAAAATGTTCTTGTTGATGATAATGCACCGCCGAGGATGATCAAACCGAAAATTTCAGAAGTGGGAGTGTCTAAAGTCAACAATGGAGGAAAGAGACAAGCTCCAAAAAATAAAGCCGACAGTTAGCATGTTGTTGGAAAAATATACCTCACGCAAGGCCAGCAATATGTGTAACCGGTTTGGAGATGTTAAGCGTGCTAGGCCACCTTCTGGACATGGAGGTCATGAGCGATGGAGAAGAAATTCGTATGACCAGTCCCCATATTTTTCCATGCAGCCTGCATACTGGCGCGGTGCACCTCCTAGAGATCCATAGTTTCCTCCGCGAGATTTTACTCATTGGGCGCCATATCCTACAAGGCCAACATATTATTTTCAACCAGAGTGGACTCCATCAGGGCATATGTACCGAAATCCATGGCATGGAAAAAGAGCTCGATTTGATCAGGAAATTAAACCACGAAATGCCAATGTAGTTCGTGGTGGAGATGAGAGGCCAGTCTCAGGAATTTCAAATACAAGGGGAAGACACGATGCTGATGGCATAATTCATATTGGTTATCAGAAGTTTAAGTGGATGCCGGTACGCCGGGAAAGCAATATACAGGATGTTATCACACGTGATGGACCTGAGCATGGCTGCACCAAGAATAATACAGCAGAAGACACGAGCGTACATGCTAGCTTGGAGACTAATGTGCACACACATTCAGAGAAGGCTGCTGTACGTGCTAGTGCTAAAGAGTCGGCTGATGCATCCGATTTAGAGCCTGATGCACGCACACGTTCAGAGAACGGAGTTGTACTTGCTAGTAATATTGATTCGGCTGATGCATGTGCTGGTACATTCACTGGAGGTAGAAGGAAATTTGAAACTGGTGGTACATATGGTCAGCAAAGAGTTCTTTCGGCCAGTAACAAAATATTTGTTCCAGGTACAACAATACGTCAGTACAGGGCGAAAGACTCGGGGGGCAGCAGAATTAAGTCCGTCACGCTAGGGACTAAACCGGGACCTCGGTGGTGCCCGACGGGACTAACACACACTCAGAAACGACGAGTACAACGGCTGCGGGCATTGGAGATCAGGAAAGAAATAGCCGAGAAAAAACATGATGAATTGTTTAATCAAGAAAGACCAATGGTTACTACAAAAATTTGGAGAGAGAAGCGCATTACGGGTGAGGAGAGTAGAGCCACAGATAACATAGTTGCTGATCCCGCAGATGACACAATTGATGATCAGAATTCAGAAAATAACGAGTATGTGGCTACTGGTATGGATGTTAATATGGTGTCCGCAATTCCCGCTGAATTTTGTGCACCCAAAGCTTGAGCATGTTGTGGCCGATATATTTTTCAAGTATCGTCCTAAGAAGATATAGCCGATATATTATTTGAAGTATCGCCTATAACTAGAATTTGGCTGATATATTGTCTAAGATATCATCCTGAGAAGATTTGGCCGATGTGTTCTTTGGACATCGCCCTGAGTATAATGATATTGTCGGTGAAGCGACGACGTCGTTCTAAGGTACGGTTTTATTGTTTTTGATAAATATAATTGTACCAAAAACAGGGGGGCATGTGTTGAAGGTATAATTTGGCTGCTAGATATTTATAAGCCAAATTAGTTTTAATGATTGTGGTTAGATTATTACTTGACATATACATTTGAATTTTCTGTTTAGTTCCAAATTGCAGCCTTGGTCGCATTTTACTACAGATGTTGCAGCGGCATATCAAAGTGTAGCAAGCTATTTGGCCAAGACAAATATATTGATTATTTTCTGAAATAGAGGCTACGGAGGATAAGTCTTGGACAGATTCAGAGATGGACCGAATTAAAATGCCGCTGCATAGGATAACTCCTAACAGCTGGCCTCAGATGCCAAGCTGATGTTCCAGGTTTGCAAAGGCTGTGAAGTAACGTAAGGAAAGGTGCAATAGGAGAAATCGCATGGACATGAGGTCGATTGTTATTATCTGGTGTGATTAGCGTCTTGGCCAGAATATTTTATTCTAGTGAAGAATGGTATGGCCGACGTACAGCAGATGAAGCAAGCTATTGAACCAGGCAGAATATATGGAGTATTTGCTAGACATCAGCTACCGAGGACAAGACCGGAGTATATTCAGAGATAAGCTGGGTTAAAACGCAGGTGCATGGGACAAGTCCTAACAGCGCTCGGTTGGAAGCCAGGTTGAAAACGTACATGAGATTATTCAGCTACGGACGGCAAGTGCACCAAGATCTCCATGTTGCGATCGTTACTAGTACCAGCCGGATCGATTTAAAATTAGGAATACTTAGATTCGGCTTGCATGCCAAGAAAAGCTTCTGTGTCCTACTCTGTACGCCGAAGACCAGGCTGCCTATATATAGGTATACGGCCGATTGAAAAAAGAGACCCAATCGATATTCAACAAAACCAATCTACTTTTTCACGTACCTTTTTATCTATGCTTTTACTTATCGTTTTTTCTCCACCGAATCCTAGCAGCCCTAGGGTTTGGCTTATCTTTGCCGTTTTACGCTGAAAAGCGGTCGTCTCTCCTCCACGAAAGCGAGGGGATATTTGTTGCTTTGCTCGGAAAGCAATCGTTTCGTCGTCACGAAAGTACGACAGTTATCGTGGTGTCTTGCAGCAAATTTGCGTGGCAACACAACCAAGAAGAAGCAGAAGCCGTGCCTGCTCCCATCCTTGAGCGTGAATGCGGACCAGGTCGACGCCAAGCCTCCGGTTCTGCACTCTCCGAACATAGCAAGGGAACAGTCGGTCAGAATAAGCATCCAGAAACATACTACTCCAAGCAGGAAGCCTAGTGAACCTAATCCTTTTAGTTAACATACTCCTCTAAGCATTTCAACTCTGGGACAAGTAATATTAAACTCAACACATGCATGTTACCTTTGCACACACCTCAATCAAAGCATGGATGCATGCATGACCTGGATGGATCCTCCTGGTAGATATGCATGCAACACAAGCAGAACCCAAAGATATGCTGCCAGGAATGAACTCTTCACACATGCTACTAGGTACGTATTCCATGTGTATAATCATGCTTGCTAACAAGAAATGATTAAGTTTACCCAATAACAGGAAATTCTGCAAGGACAAGGAAAACTGCAAAGAGAGATATCAAATGCTTGCTAACGGATAAACATTACTTCTTGTTGCTGTTGTTCAACCTGGTAACATCAAATGCGTACTCCAACCATAATTTCGAGCAAGTACTTGACAGTAGCATTACAGTGACCATATTGTTCTAGAAAAAGAAAAGCAAAAGTTATCATTGTCTTGAAACAGTTCTACCAACTTCCACATAATCCCGCCAACAAAATCAAACCCTTCCAGTTCCTCGCTTGTGAGTGCTTCCACTCAACTACAGATTCGCAGAACCCAAAGTCGATTGCGCCAACATTAGCACTCACGGCACTCTCTCCAGAAACCGGCACGCGTCAAGTATCTGAGCCCTAGTTTCCTTCCTATCCCCTGGCGCTGCACCTTCAGTCTCCGATGATACCAAATCCCGTGGAGCTACTGCGATATCTCTGAACAACTCGTCACCGGCAGCTTCAGCAAACCCGGTTCCACTGAACTGGTATTTCCTTGGACTGCCACCCCCTCTCTTGACATCCGCTGCTTGTTTCTTCTTTCTTGGCCTGCCACACGCTCTCTTGACAACTGTTGGCGAAGCATCATCTGCGAGATTCGTAGGGTTAGTTGCACCGGCAGGACCATCTCAAAGTTTGCACGAGTAACTAAATTAGCACAAACTGAAACATGGAATATAATTAAGTGGCAATTTCATCAACATGTAGATGTACCTCTTGAATGGTAGAAACTCATGTACAGAATCAAAGCATGCAGTTTATCTCGCTTGCATAGCTTCTTGCACTGCAGTGACTTGAGATCAATCTCGTAGACGTCAATGCCTGCAGACACAAAGATGATGTCCCGGCCCTCCACAGATCCAAGCAGCTTCAGGGGTTCACATGGATTTTGAATGGGGAGAATTTTGTCGAGATGAATGACTGTATGTTGAGTCCATGGCTCATCTGCTGCGACTGAACCCGTCTGCCTTGAGCACAGATAGAGTGCAGAGTTGTCCACGTGTGCAAATCCCAAAGTGCCATCCTCCATCGCCATGTGAATATAATTATAATTAAAGACGTCGACAGACCCTGGGAGTGGCGGCGCATGAAGCACTGACAAGGTATTAGAACCCAGTTGATAGATGACAAATCCTAATAGATTCTCTTCATAATCCTCTTCATTCTCTCCTGGATGTTGGATCATGAAGAACAGAGTGTCTCCGATGAGGACCGATGGCTTTCCAAGGACAAATGCATACAACGGAAGATGAGGACAACAGCACGGCTCGCTCCACTGACCCGTCTGGGACGACCACGTGTGCACGAAGAATTCATCTAAACGATCAGCAGCATTCTCATCTTCCACGCCAATGGAGACGATCAAGGAGGGGCCCTTGTGACAGGCGCGGTGGTCACAGCCAATGGTGGCGCAGAGCACCGCGGAGTTGTAAAGGCAAAGCTCCGCATGCATCTCCCTCCGGCAGCCTGTCATGGGATCCCAGAGGACGAGCGGCGTCGTGGTTGGTGAAAGAGCATGATGCCCCCATGTGTGGTTTGGTAATTAATGACAATCCTTATGGACTAATGTGTGCATTGATATATCCTTAGATCTTGTCCATAGGAAAAGGTTGGAGTTCATGTGTTGGACTCTAGAAGATTATAATATGACCAAGATCTTATTAAAAGGTTTATATGAAGAATGGTCATGTGTAGAGTTGAGCATATTTCAAGCATGTCTTGAAGAATATGATGGCGTGGATATTCATGTTCACCTTCAAGACATCATCCTTGTGAAGAGAGAAGGAAAGATACAAGTTGATCAAGGCTAAGTGCAAAGAGTGGATTCAAGTGATCAACACACAAAGCTACATGTTGTACCATGTGGGATCTTGTGATCCAATGGTATGGTAAGCAATTGTCTATATAGATTTGTGAACTAACCCATATACATGTGTGTGTGTGGAGTATCTATGTGGGGTTAGGTATCTTCCCATGGGCATGCACCAAAGGAAGATTCCATATAGTCCATGGCGGATGACGTCAAGCGGTGGTCGTTATCAAGATAATGGCCAAATGAAGATGTTCCTAAAAGTGGCTCTCCCATATTGTGTATGGGGGAGCATTTCTCAAGCCTTCACCAAGAGGAGCGCAATCAAGAAAGATGATCCAACTTGAGGTGATCAAGATCATCATCATCTAGCTCAAGTGGATTGCGCAAGGCAAAGGTATGACCTTGATAGGGTTTCTATTTTACCGGTCTCATGGTGTTAGTAAGAGACCGGATTATAGGATAGATGCCACACTTTCAAGAGAGGCTCTCGAATGAGTATCTCGATCGTTTCGTCCGGAGAGAGCTCAAACCTTTGCATTCTTGGCATCATCTTTCTTCGCTCTTATTTGGGATTTCTCCATGTATGGTTTTAGAGCTTGTCATGATTTTCAAGTCAAGCTCAAGTTCATCAAAAACGGATTCCGTAAAAAAAACTTATTGCGTTTTTGGTGTTGGAGGTTTTACCGGTTGTTCTATTTTTGAGAGGTCTAACCTTTTCCCATTTGGTTTTATCCTCCCTTGTTGGACTATGATGTTTCTCTGCATGATCTTGTAAAGCTCATCGTTGTGATTTCAACGAGCCCAAGATCATCGAAAACGGAGTTCGGATGATCAAGATATCGTCGTTTTCGTTTGGATGTTTCTGCAGTTTTCCGTGCAGCGGTAGTACCGGGTCTGTACCGCCCGGGTACCGCCCGAGACAGTACCGAAATCGCCTGAAATCATCCCAGAACGGTAGTACCGCTGCCGGGGGGGGTAGTACCGCCCATGGGCGCGTTTTGAGCACCCGAAATCCCCAGAACGGTAGTACCGCTGCCGGGGGGCGGTAGTACCGTCCCTGGGCACGTTTTGGCCATAACGGGCAGATTTTTGAGGTCCTATTTAAGGGTCTTCTTCCCCAATGACCCCATCTCTTGAGCTCGTGTTTCTCCTCCATTGTTGACCCTCTTGAGCTTGCTTATCTCTCAATCCCTCCAATGATTCTTGCTCCTTCTTGAGGGAAAAGAGAGAGGAGATCTAGATCCATTCCACCAATCAATCTCTCCTCTAAGTGAGGGGAGCTATTGGATCTAGATCTTGGGATTCATTTGTTGCTTCCTTGCTCTTCCTCTCATCTTCCTCCATAGCATTAGTTGCTTTGGTGGGATTTGAGAGTGAATTGCTTTGAGCACTTCTTGTGTTCTTGCCATTGCATTAGGTGCATCGGTTTGAGTTCTCCACGGTGATTCGTGGAGTGAAGTTTGAGAAGCTCATTACTCTTTGTGGTTCTCGTTGCCTCGTGGGTTGTTGTAACCCTAGGAGGCCTTTGTGAGTTTCGGAGCTTTATCTTGTTGCTAAGTCCGGGACATTGTTGGGAGGCTCCAACTCATTGTGGAGTTCCTCAACCTTGTGTATCGGTTTGGTCAACGCCTTCAAGTCGACCTCATAGTGGAACGAGCCAATCCCTCACGGGTGAAGCTCACGGAGAATAGGGTGAGCACATCGTGCTATTGGAGTGCCTAGGAGGCTCCACACCCCTCCAACGTAGACGTACTTCCATTGGGAAGGAACTACGGGAAACATCTCCTCGTGTCCACTTTGCGGTTACTTCTATACCCAAACCTTTACTTATGCATTTACCTTTGTGATAGCCATCGAGCTTGAAGTTATCTATATTGCTATCACTTAGTTGTTAATCTTGCTTAGCATAAGTTGTTGGTGCACATAGGTGAACCTAGCTTGTTTAGGTTTTGTGCTTGATAAATTAAACGCTAGTTTTATTCCGCATTTATTCAAGCCTAAACCGTAATTATTTTAAAACGCCTATTCACCCCCCTCTAGGCGACATCCTCGTTCTTTCAATTGGTATCAGAGCCAGGCTCTCTTTATTAGGCTTCACCGCCTTGAGAGTAAAGATGTCGTTTAGAGATTAGCAAATGATCCCACTTTCATATTCGATGGCACAAATTATGATGTTTGGAAAATTCGCATGCTTAATCTTTTTCGGGTGTATGGCCCAAAAATGGAGAGAATTGTAGATATGGATTTTCCTCCTCCAAAGGATCTCCAAAAGTTATCTTTAGAGGATGAGGAAAACTCTTATCTCAATTCTCTAGTATCTCATGCTATTGTTGGTGTTTTGAGCAATGTAGTTCTTGAGTCAATCATGCCTTTTCGGAATGCTCATGATTTATGGACAAAGCTTCAAGACAAATATGATGTGTCCAATATTATTGAGGATGATTGTTCTCCCTCCACTTCCGGGCGTGATGAGTTCTCAACTTCCTCTACTTCACCAACATGTGGTAAGCCACAACCTAATGAGATGGTGAGTAGTGCTAGACTTTGCAACAATGATAGTAAACTTACTATTGATGATTCTTTGCCTCAACATTGTTGCAATGATCTACCTTTGGACTTAAACACATCTAGCACCATTCATGCTTTACATGCTTGTGTTGATAGTCCTTGCATATCTTGTCAAAATTGTTTGTCTAAATCTCATGATGATATGCTTGCTTTATCTTGTTGCCATACTACAAATGTGTGTGTTTCCTCTATTCCGTTGGTCACTAACATTGTAGAGGAAACCCAACTTCCTATGGAACAAGATGTGTACTTGAGTGGTGCCTCAAGTAATGTTTCATCTTCATCGACCATCTTTTGCCTTATGGCTAAGGAGTCAAAGGTATCTCCTACTTTGAACCCCATTAAATCTAAAGATGATGATAATAATGAAGAGAATGATATTGTTGATTCTCTAAATAAGAAAGGTGAAATTGTCTTTCTTGCTTTGAGTAAAATAAAAATGCTCGCTCTAACTTCATGGAAATCATGGCTAATGCTATTGAGGTCAATAAACTTATTTATGAGCATGAGGACACCATTGTGGAAATGGAAGGTCGTGAGCAAGACTACACCGATGAGATCGGGGATCTTTCTATTGCTCTTAATGAAGAGCAAGAGCGTAGAAGGATCCTTGAGGAAAAACTTTGTAGTCTTGAGGAATCTTATAGTTTAGACTTTTCTAAATTAAGAAAGATCATGCTCTTGCTCTTTCTAATGTCCTCAAATCTAAAAATGATGATGCTTGTGCTACTAACTCTACTTATTGTGAAGCATCCATATTAAAGGAGAATGTTGAGCTAAGGGCTCAACTTGAGTTGCTAACAAGCAATTATAGGAAATTGGAAGAAAGTCATGAAAAGCTCTCGAGCTCTCATAATGATCTTCTAGTCTCCCATGATCGGCTAAAGTTAGCTCATGAGGCTACTTCAACTAAGGTAACATCTTGTGAGCCTCATGTGGACAATGGCACAACTTCTACTCGAAATGTTATATTGTCTTGTGCTAGTCCTAGTAGTTCATCCACTCATGATATTTTACACCTTGTGATGAATTGCTTTCCATGCCTTGTTGCTCTAACAATGAAGCTTCTACTTCCTCTAGTACTTGTGTTGTTACTAACCATGTAGAGGAGATAAAAGAGCTCAAGGCCAAGTCACTTCTTTGAAGAAAGACTTGGAAAAGGTCATGTTGGGAAGTCGGCACTTGACAATATGTTGAGTGTGCAAAAATCTCCCAATGACAAGAGTGGACTTGGATTCAACTCCGATGTTAAGAAGAAGTCCAACATTAAGAAGAAGCACAAGACCATCAAGAAGAAGGGCCTAGAACAAGTAAAAGATTCGGCCAAGATTGTTTGCTTCAAGTGCAAGATTGAAGGGCATCATGTGAGATCTTGCCCAATGAAGAAGAAGCATTTAAGTGAGAAGCAACAAGGGAAGCGGCCTCAAGTTCATACTCAAGTATCCAACGTTGAAGAAAGGCCACTTCCCAAGGAGAATCAAGCTAAAGCTTCTCAAGTTGAGAAATCAACTAAGAAGAAAGGTGGAAGTAGATGTTGCTATCTATGTCGCGAGAAGGGACATCTTGCTTCTTCATGCACTAACGGTACCTTATCCAACCCAATCATAATTGATGATGTTTACTCTCTTGAGAAGGATAAGGTTGGCAATGTGTTTGCCAAATTTGTTGGTACTCAAAGTGGTGTCAAGAAAAGAACCATTTGGGTGGCCAAGCCTATTGTGACTAACCTCTTAGGACCCAACTTGGTTGGGGACCAACAAGCTAAAACTTGATCAATAGGTGTTGTTGGAGGGCTTTGGAGACTTGGCTACATTATGAAGAATTAAGGGATCTTCATCAATCATATTTCCCAAGCCAAGTCATTTGGATTTTCATATCTCTATCTTATATCCAACGTGCCTCCTTGCGGTAACGTGTATTTAAATTATATATACATTGAAAGTTGCTTGCCCCTTGCATGTGTTTGGTTTTGTACCTTGCATGTGTTTGACTATGATGTGCCTACCACTTACCTATCTTGAGTAATCTAGTGTGTGTATGTTGGTTTGCACATCATGGTTGTGTGTGTTTGTGTTGAGCCTCTATTGCTTCTTGTTTTATCTTAATTGGCTCTTGTGATAGTTTAATGGACTTTCCCATTTTGGGGGAGTGATATGCTTTCGGCACGTCACAATCCTAAAAATGTGTATACATGAGGAATACCACTTAGTGTTGATATATCAATATTATCTAGTCTCTATGTGGTATGTCATGCTCATGAGAAATTCGAATTCTAAATGTCCATTAACTATCTCTATTTGGTTTTTGTTTGCCTCTTGTTGAAAACAAATGGATTATCACATTATGGGGGAGTAATAAGCATTGTGCATATTACGAACCTAGAAAATGTGAACAAGTGAGGTTTTGCCACTTAGAATTGATATTGTAAATTATCTTGTTCCTATGTGGCATGTTTCTCAAACAAGTTCCATATTTGCCTATTCGCTCTTGTTTTGAGAATATGATCTTGAATATCTTTGTCATTTACCACCGAGAATTATCTCCATACATTACTTGTCTTTACAAGTGATAATCTTATTTGTGGTAAAGTATATTGATCATATTTACATTGGTCTTTGCTCTTAATTGCCTTATTTATTGCCAAGGATTAGTTTTGATCAAACTTTCTTTTGTCTTCCTTGACCTTTGGATCCTCTTGCTCTACTCATGTTGTTTTGTGTTTTCCTTAAAATAGGAAAAGCCGTGATCCCATTCTTGTGCATTTACATTCAAAGTCACACTTCTAAGATAATGCACTATTCTTGGGGGAGCTATCCTATTTTGAGTAGAACACCATTTTTAAATTGGTATTGGATCTTATTGCTTTTCTTGAACATGACTAGTGTTTGAATAATATATTTGGAGTGTAATGATCCCATTTGTGTGCATTTTGCATTCCAATGCAAGATCATAAATAATGCACAAATCTTGGGGGAGCTATCCTATATGCTTTAGAACATTATTTGTCTTCAATTGCTACTTGATCTATTTTAAATTGGTGTTTGAGCCCGATGACATGTCTCGTGGAAAGACAAACCTTTTTGTCTTGGTACTTTGTGCCATCATAGAAAGTGTAGAGGGTTTGGTCTATTTGTTGGAATCTTTCTCTCTTTGGGAGTTAGTTATCTCATTCCTTGATATATCTTTCATTTGGTATCTTTCTTTGGTATCTTTCTCAATCATGTGTTGATTTGGGTTTTGATATAATTTGGACAATTCTCTTGCATGTCACACTTTGGTGTGCCTTCTTGGTATTCTTTGTATTTTGTCCAAATGTGTCTTCTTTTGGTTCTTGAAGGTCTTGACATGCATATTTACTTCATGTATAAATTATGGCATGTTTACTTTCTTTGATCCAATATATCGGGTAAACTCCACCGAATCCTAAATCGGCTAAGATGTGCATGAAATTCAATTTCATATCCATATGCACATATTCATGTGGAGTTTGTCCTATGTATTGTAGTTTCCTAACTACTTCGGACCCAATATGTTTGGGGACCATTTTGTACTTGAATTGTGTTTTAGGTACTTCGGAGATGCATTGGATGCCTTGTCTCATTCATAAGGAAGGTGCTCTCACCATGTGCTTATTGAAGCCAAGCTATGATGATCGTGATTGCTAAATCTTCTACATCACCAATGCCATCTCGGTAACAAGTATCTACCTCATGCATACATTTCTTGCATTCAACCTTGTGTAGGTTGCATCTTGGCATGATTCTTTTGTTCCTTGTGATACTTGTTTCCTTCTCAAAGCATCCCAACTATCACTTTTCCCTTGTGGATATTTGTGATGCCTTTGATGCGTTTGTGTTGGAAGTCTATTTATATCCTTTAAGATAAATTTGAGCTATGTGCTATGCTTTTAAGCAAAGATCTTAATGGTGTATATATGACTTCCTCTTGGGTATCATGTTCTTCTCTTTAGTAACTATTTTGTGTGTACATGTTTCTTTGTGGATGTATATCATATGATTGTTATCTACTTAGAAATCTATACACATGAGAAATGTTACATCGCAAATTGATATCCTATTTCCTTGGTGTCCACCTCTTTATGTTTTTGGATCTTTTGGTGGCTCCGGAAAATATTTGCCTTATGAGTGCTTGCCCTATTTTATTGGATCTTGTGCACTCATTTTTGTCGGTTGTGTGTGTTGAAATGACATGCTTTGCTCCTTGCTTATCATTCCTTTGAGACTATGGTGATGCTCAATGCTCACCTATGATGTACTCTTATAAAAGGCTTTGCTATGTCACACACATCATTTGGTTGAGCCTAAATCTTTTAAATGTTCTCGCATTTGGATATTTTGTCGGTCTTCTTTTGATGCTCAACCATGTGTTGTTGCAAGTGTTATGCCTTGTTTTATATACATTCTCTCTTGCACATGTTTTGTGTTTCAAAGGATTATGGGGGAGTGATGATTCCATCTTTGTGTATGTGGTACTCAAATACAATTTCTAAATAGTACATGATATTGGGGAGCTCCTCTATTTTCTCTCGAAACATTGTTTTGTTCAAATCATAAAATCTTTTGTTCAATTGGATTTGGGTTCTTTGATTGCATGTTTCATTCGTTGATACCCTTTTCACCATATCATCCTTTTGCAATCTTTGGATCCTCAATATAATTTGATCTCCCTCAATCTATTCGTCATTGAATATGTGCATTTGATTTCACTCATATCTTGAGAAATGCATACTTTATGGGGAGCTCTTATTATATTGGCCTTCTAAAAATTTCACCCATTTCGGCAATGGATGCCAATGGGGGAGAAGTTTAGAGGGTTTAAGGGAATTTGGTTTTATGCTTTGGTTTCGTTCTTAAGCATTTGCCTTTCATGCTCATGCATCCTTGCTTTTCCTTTGCATGGTTGCTTAATTCATTATATAAACCCTCGTAAAAGGGATTGTCATCAATTACCAAAATGGGGGAGATTGAAAGAGCATGGTGCCCCATGTGTGGTTTTGGTAATTAATGACAATCCTTATGGACTAATGTTTGCATTGATATATCCTTAGATCTTGTCCATAGGAAAAGGTTGGAGTTCATGTGTTGGACTCTAGAAGATTATAAGATGACCAAGATCTTATTAAAGGTTTATATGAAGAATGGTCATGTGTAGAGTTGAGCATATTCAAGCATGTCTTGAAGAATATGATGGCGTGGATATTCATGTTCACCTTCAAGACATCATCTTGTGAAGAGAGAAGGAAAGATACAAGTTGATCAAGGCTAAGTGCAAAGAGTGGATTCAAGTGATCAACACACAAAGCTACATGTTGTACCATGTGGGATCTTGTGATCCAATGGTATGGTAAGCAATTGTCTATATAGCTTTGTGAACTAACCCATATACATGTGTGTGTGGAGTATCTATGTGGGGTTAGGTATCTTCCCATGGGCATGCATCAAAGGAAGATTCCATATAGCCCATGGCGGATGACGTCAAGCGGTGGTCGTCATCAAGATAATGGCCAAGTGAAGATGTTCCTAAAAGTGGCTCTCCCATATTGTGTATGGGGGAGCATTTCACAAGTCTTCACCAAGCGGAGCGCAATCAAGAAAGGTGATCCAACTTGAGGTGATCAAGATCGTCATCATCTAGCTCAAGTGGATTGCGCAAGGCAAAGGTATGACCTTGATAGGGTTTCTATTTTACCGGTCTCATGGTGTTAGTAAGAGACCGGATTATAGGATAGATGCCACACTTTCAAGAGGGGCTCTCGAATGAGTAACTTGATCGTATCGTTCGGAGAGAGCTCAAACCTTTGCATACTTGGCATCATCTTTCTTGGTTCTTATTTGGCTTTCTCCATGTGTGGTTTTAGAGCTTGTCATGATCTTCAAGACAAGCTCAAGTTCATCAAAAACGGATTTCGTAAGAAAAACTTATTGCGTTTTTGGTGTTGGAGGTTTTACCGGTTGTTCTATTTTTGAGAGGTTAACCTTTCCCCATTTGGTTTTATCCTCCCTTGTTGGACTATGATGTTTCTCTGCATGATCTTGTAAAGCTCGTCGTTGTGATTTCAACGAGCCCAAGATCATCGAAAACGGAGTTCGGATGATCAAGATATCGTCGTTTTCGTTTGGACGTTTCTGCAGTTTTCCGTGCAGCGGTAGTACCGGATCTGTACCGCCCGGGTACCGCCCGAGACAGTACCAAAATCGCCCGAAATCATCCCAGAACGGTAGTACCGCTGCCGGGGGGCGGTAGTACCGCCCATGGGCGCGTTTTGAGCGCCCGGAATCCCCATAACGGTAGTACCGCTGCCGGGGGGCGGTAGTACCGTCCCTGGGCACGTTTTGGCCATAACGGGCAGATTTTTGAGGTCCTATTTAAGGGGGTCTTCTTCCTCAATGACCCCATCTCTTGAGCTCGTGTTTCTCCTCCATTGTTGACCCTCTTGAGCTTGCTTATCTCTCAATCCCTCCAATGATTCTTGCTCCTTCTTGAGGGAAAAGAGAGAGGAGATTTAGATCCATATTTCCACCAATCAATCTCTCCTCTAAGTGAGGGGAGCTCATTGGATTTAGATCTTGGGATTCATTTGTTGTTTCCTTGCTCTTCCTCCCATCGTCCTCCATAGCATTAGTTGCTTTGGTGGGATTTGAGAGTGAAGGGCTTTGAGCACTTCTTGTATTCTTGCCATTGCATTAGGTGCATCGGTTTGAGTTCTCCACGGTGATACGTGGAGTTGAAGTTTGAGAAGCTCATTACTCTTTGTGGTTCTCGTTGCCTCGTGGGTTAGTTGTAACCCTAGGAGGCCTTTGTGAGTTTCGGAGCTTTATCTTGTTGCTAAGCTCCGGGACATTGTTGGGAGTCTCCAACTCTTTGTGGAGTTCCTCAACCTTGGTGTATCGGTTTGGTCAACGCCTTCAAGTCGACCTCATAGTGGAACGAGCCAATCCCTCACGGGTGAAGCTCATGGAGAATAGGGTGAGCACATCGGTGCTATTGGAGTGCCTAGGAGGCTCCACACCCCTCCAACGTAGACGTACTTCCATTGGGAAGGAACTACGGGAAACATCTCCTCGTGTCCACTTTGCGGTTACTTCTAAACCCAAACCTTTACTTATGCATTTACCTTTGTGATAGCCATCGAGCTTGAAGTTATCTATATTGCTATCACTTAGTTGTTAATCTTGCTTAGCATAAGTTGTTGGTGCACATAGGTGAACCTAGCTTGTTTAGATTTTGTGCTTGATAAATTAAACGCTAGTTTTATTCCGCATTTATTCAAGCCTAAACCGTAATTATTTTAAAACGCCTATTCACCCCCCTCTAGGCGACATCCTCGTTCTTTCAGTTGGCTCGTCGTGACCACGCTTGAGGAGAAGCCGGCCATGGCGGCAGTCATGCACGCTGTATTCAGAGCTGCCCCAGCCCTTGTCCTTCGGGATGCGAGGGCGGAATCTGGTGGTTGAGACGTAGGGCTGCCTGAGGTCGCTGTATAGGGGGCAGAAGCCCAACATTGGGGGAGCTCCATGGAAGTCGCGGTAGCGAGCGGTGAATCTGGGCCGGTGAGGATGCCGAGCCAGAGCTTGCTGGCAAGGGAGGCGCGCACGAGGCAGTCGGGCTCGTTCGGCGGGAGGCGGAGGTAGATCTCCTCAACAAGTTCGTCCGGTAGCATGGTGAGTGGCAGAGACGCGGGGAAAAGCTTGCGCCCCAGGTGGAGTTGGCGACGCGGAGACCAGGACAAAGGCGGCGACGAAGGAGTACTGGGTCAATAGAGGGGTGGCCACAGGTACACAGGCAGGATGCGCCGGCAACCCGGCGGTATCTCCCCGTGGAGTCGGCACAGGCAATAGCTACAATAGACAAGACAGAAAGGCAAGGTGTAAATGTAAATAAACAAAAAAAGGCAAAGCATAATCAGCAAGACTAACAAGAGTTGGACACATATGCAGTGGATGGTGCATTTGGGTATCTATCTAGTACATCCATGGTAAACAGCCCAGCAAGAGTACCGCAGTTAAAACTAAGTAATGCTGAAGGCGCTAGGCTCACATTTGCGGGTATGTCTCAACATCCAAGAAAAACAGCCCAATTACCCCTGCAATGCATGCAGCAACAGTATCTGAATTAAAAACTAAGCAACAGTGAAGCTAAGCCGACACTGAAGGCACTAAGCCGAGGCTCGGACAGGTCAGTGATCTATCTCCGGTTCTAACAGCCTGATTCTGCGTCGCAATTAAAACCAAGTAACGCTAGAGGCGCTAAGCTGACATTCGGACAGGTCAATGGCTATGTACCTATATCCAATCTTAACAGCCCGATTCTGCCTGCAACTGCAATGCATGCCAAGTAACACTAAGATACACAGGGCATATCCAGTTAAAACAGCAACAGCGCCGGAGTAGCAGGGCCTGCCCTGGCCAGCAGCGACCCACGGCCCCGGCCATCCCAATGGGCACCGGCGCGCTTGGGCGGAATGAAGGAGGAATGGGGGTGATGTGACGTCGTACCTTGGGAGCTAGGGTTAGGGTTTGGGGCGGAGGAGTCCGGTGCGGGCGCGGGTCCTCTGGGCGGCGGGGGAGGGCGGTGGGGAGTAGATGGCGCGGGGTGGCGGCGAGCGAGGCGGGCGGCGGAGCAGGGCGGCGGGTTCGCCGGCGGGGGGGAAGAGAGAAGTCAGCGACGCGCGTGGGTCTGAGTCCGAGACTGACCAAAGGAAGGAAAGCCCTGCTGGTCGGTCGGATTCATAGACCAGCAGTAGGGTTGGAAATTAAACTCGAAACTCGTGAGCCTAACGAGTACTCGAAAACTCGGCTCAACTCGGCTCGAACTCGGACACATATGAGTTGAGCCAAGCTGGCATTTATAGCTCATTAAGAAAACGAGCTTAATGAGTCGAGTTACGAGTACTCGTTAAACTCGTGTAGCTCGTAATATGCCTAAAATCATAAGAATACTTAGGCCATACCTACGTGGGAGCATAGCCACTAGAGCCATGTAGACTATATATAGCAGTTATGTTCTATCACGTTGTTGATTTTTAAGCTATGGACAATAATTTGTTAAGAAATGTTTGAATATTTAAGTTTATGCTATAATATGGACTACGAATGCTATATATGCATATGTTATTAACGTTTATTATCGAGCTTAATGAGTTTGATGAGCCAACTCGAGTTTTTATTGAGTCGAGCCAAGTTGGGGTCTGGAGCTCGTTTAGTTAACGAGTTGAGTTGAGTTAGCTCATTAACTAACGAGTATTTACGAGTTAAGTCGAGTTGGCTCGATATCCACCCCTAACCAGCAGGGCTTCGATTGCTGGATGGTGTATGCTGGGTTGGATCACACGTGCGTGCACTACGTGGTTATTTCCGTTTTGAAAAAGATAAAAAGAAACATGGCAATGAGCTCATTTATCTTTTGTTATGCCTAAAATATTCCTTTTATTTGAACCATTTTTTGTCAGCTAGTAAAATGTGCACGGTTACAACCTTAGATCAAGAACTTAAATTAAACCCGATATGGCCGACTAAGGCTTAACGCTACGGATGTAACTAGGGATGAAAACGGAGCGGATACGGACGGAATTGAGTGGTGCCACAATTGTTTTAAATTTTTTTTTTGCAAAAGCGGAAACGAATATAAAAACCTCCGAAACAAATATTGCCGAAAACAGATATAGACCGAATACGGCGCCGACACGAAACAGAAAACGGATTTTGCCGGAACCAAGAGATTCCTTACATAATGCAGGAAAATTCAATCAAACCAACAAATTTGTCAAGTTTCTAAAATGAAATAACATATAATAAGATATCATGATTATATAATATGGTTGGTTTAGATTTTTTTTAATTTTGTATTCATATCTTGGATTATGCCTTAATATTTTCGTTATAATTACTAGGCCTGCTAGAAGTGGAAAGCACCTCGTAGCAAAAACGGATATTTCCGTATTAACGAAAATGGAATTTTCGCCGGAATATGTTGTTTCGTTTTCGTTTCCATTTCCGCATAAAATTTTCCGTTCCATTTTCATCCCTAGATGTAACATATCATCTCGTAAATATTGTCTCCGCACATATCCACCAACATAGACTGATATATCTACCAGTATGGCCGACTTTTAACCCGATAAGTGCTACAATCGATAGGCAAATAAAAGGATGAACAAAAGCAAGCAAGATCAACATAACAGGGACACGAGATTTAATGTTGAAAACCCTTCTAACAAATGAAGAGAAAAATCAGGGGCGCCAGCCAGCAAATTTTCACTATGATGAGGTGAGGTTACAAATGTCAGGGATTTACAACTTTTGATTTATCTCATACTGACGGCTTTCAAGAGTTATATATAATGGTGTAACCCTAGGTCGGTTGTTGTCCCACTCGACAACAACCCGTACCGCTTCGGCCGAAGCCTCCGGCGACGGGTCACGCTCCGCTCCGTCTGAACTTAGCTTTATCTTATGAATTTGGATCACATCAAAATAACACTCCAACTTTAAAAAATTTCCATCTTGTAGCATGAATGAGAACCTCCACCCTAAAACAACAAAAAAACACTTTCGAGGCAAATAGCCTCTTGGCCTAAACAGTGATACCAATTAAGACTGAACAAACCTCAAACTTAGCAACATGAACTGGCTGTGTCATCATAGCATCAGGATTATCATGAGTGCTTATCTTGCATACCTTCAGCTTAACTTGTGTAACTACATCACGCACATAATGATATTTGACATCAATGTGATTTGTTCTCTCATGAAACATCTGATACTTAATAAGGTAAATAGCACTAGGACTGTCCCAAAACAGGTTAATGTAAGTATCATCTCCACAAAGCTCTACAAACAAATATTTCAACCAAACCGATTATTTACATGTTTCAGCAAAAGCCATGTATTCTGCTTTAGTGGTAGACTTGACCTACAACGGACCGCAACGTTAAGCGACTACATTTATTGGGATTGAGTCTTATGATGGTTATATAAGCTTAAATTAATCTGGACAAGCCAATATGATCATCTTAAATGGTAGCCTCATAATTGTTTTCAAAATTAGATGTTAAGTGTCTACTTTGGCTTAACCAAACCAAGATTTATAACAAAATTTCATATTTTTTAGCTCTTCCTGTGCATATGCCTTGGTTTTACAGTAATGTTGAATAATGTATATTAAAATAATATTTTTAAGTTAAAAATGTTAGTTTATCATTTTCGAGAGGTAAATAATAGGAAAAATATAACATCCAAGGGAGGTTTTCAGTTTGATGCAGCCGACGCATCATGTCCCACGTTTTGTACTTATCCTCCCATCGAAATTCCCCATACATGCCAGTAAACGCTAACTATTGCTTCCATCTTTAATCTTAACATCAATAAACATAGGATCTAAGCCTAACTGAACAACATCTATTTCCCATTTCCAAAGAAGCAACAATCTGCCTTTTCTACCATCACTTGGACCGACAAATTTCCTATCCATCTTCATGCATCTTCTCAGGCATTCAGCAGGGAAAGAATCAAGGTGTGTTTCCGAAAAGAAAATAACATCAGGATCATTTTTACGCTAGATATCCAGCACTGATCGAATTGCCGGGTCATTGCGCAAACTCCGGCAGTTCAGAAATAAAAGTTTCATTGTGCCCGGTGGTCACCCTCGAGGAGTGCCACCGATCGTGCGTCGTTTTTTTCAGTATCCAACCCAGACGAACTATCTGCCCCTTTCAACTTCTTCTTATTTTGATTTTTCTGTGGCATCAAAAGGGGATCAGTAATTCCCTCAGTAGAGTTTTCAATTTGCCCAACCATCGCTGAAACGTGTGGTTCTTTTCTACAATCGCTAACATGGATTGATCCTCAGTCTTCTTTGTCGAGGTTGAATCAGTCGCCAACCTCTTCCTTGCTGAAGGTGCTTCATCCGCCATAGCAGTATCCTTTATCAAACCATTATTTGGGATATTTGCAAAGATATTCCCTGTTTGGTGCATACTATTCCATCTCTAACTAACATGCTCTGAGAGACCACCATTGTGATCGGGATCATAGTCATTAGGGCCTCTATTCATACCTCTACCAAATCCTCTTCCAGTTGGGAAGCCACCACTTCCTCGGGCCGATCCACGACCAGTTCCTCTACCACCAACTCGTCTGCGTCCATCATCTGCTAAGACGAAATCGTCCCACTCAAATTTGAATTTATCATGCTCTCCCGTACCACATTCTTCATGCCAATGTCCCATTAACCCACAATACCAGTAGAAGATCGGTAAATTTTCGTATTTGATCTGGTACCAATCTCTTTTCCCTCCTCTGCTAATTGGAACAAACCAAACTAACTTCTTGTTGATATCTAGTCTAGCCCGGAAGCGAACGAACTCGCCAATATAACCTGCAGGGAGCTGAATCTGAACGTCAGTTATTTCCCCCATATTACAGCACATGCCCTTGATCACCTCCTCCTTCAGGTAATTATCCTGGAGTTTCAGAATCTGAGCCGAAACAACAAGCTTCGACAAGTCGATAGTTCTTGGGTTTGTAAACCCATCATACTCCTCAATTAACACTGCCTGCTTTCGAAACAACCAAGGGCCACTGTTCCTGGCTGTGTTCCAATCTGCCAACCATCCAAATTGAATCGTAAACAGGTTATCTTCTATTCTTCTCCACTTCACCGGTTTTGCCGGATTCCACGCCGATCTCATCTCGGCCTACAAAGCGGAAGGGCTAAAACCCTTGGATGTATGAACATTTGCAATGGCCAACCACTTTGCTTGAATCTCCAGTGTACTAACCTCCTCTTCACAGATGAATTCATCCTCTTCCTCCTCCTGAAGATCTAGTCTTTTGAGAAGATCTTCCATGTCCTCCTTCCCCGGTTGCGTTTGGCTAGGGCTACTCGCGTCCGCCATGGTGCTTTACTGGGGTTTGCCAACCTCGTCTGACTGAAGCAGTTGGAAGGAATTTAATCCCAGCGTAACGAAACTCACGGGGGCGATCGACGCCGAAGGAGAAGTGAAACCCTAGTTATTTCGCTAGGGGCTTGACGTGGTCTGTCCCTTTTCCCATTGTACCTTAACATCACCTCCTCCTTATTAAACAACGAGCTCCGGATCGACCGACACGCCGACGCCGGTGAGGGAAAAAACGAACTCGACAGATCCGAGAACCTGTGTGCTCGGGGAAGGCAGAGACTCCACCTTGGAACTCCGGAGAGCACCGCCGCCAGAGAGGAAGAGCTCCGCCGCAGAACGCTGTGCCACCGCCGCCTCCTCAGCGCCGCAGCAAGCAACCTAGACGACCCTACGCTATAAACAGGCCGTGTATCGATGATTCCCCACCCTCCCGCCTCCGGAAGGCAGGTAATCGACGACCCGACGGCGAGCGAGGTGGATCTCTGGGTGGTGAACGACCAAGCTTCATTGTCACAGTGAAGATGGTTCGATTCATGTGGCTTCTCTTTGGGTTTAGAGATGTAACTCGATGGGGGTTTTCAGATATTTTAATTTTGTGCAAGATAGGTTCCCAAGATTTTAAAAAGTTTGATGTCCTAGCGCGAACAAACCGTGAGACGTTATTTTGACTGCATTCTGGAGGTCTGACTTTTTCACAGGTGCTGCCGGCAAAGCGCATTCCAAAAACCACTTTGTCTGTTAACAAGATGTCCTTTTGCGCTACACTAGTAGCCGTGCACACGTGCAACACACATCTCAAAAATATAAATCTTGTTTTTACTTTAGTGAGTTTTTTTACGACATCTATAAATTTATGACTAAACCGTATAAGTATGTGCGAACAACATACAATGTGTTGAATCACTTAAAAAGCACAAAATAATTGCACAATTGCATTTCGACACGAGTTTGAAGCGATAGTTGAAAAAACAAGTAGTATGTAAAATTTAGCATCCAGAAGGTGACCTGCCTGATTACATGTTTGAATAGATTCAATAAAAAATATGCAGAAAATCTTAATACTCTTTCTTATAGAAATATTCAAAATTATCATGAGGGAATAAAAAATCAATACAAAAATCCTACCTAAGTACTCGGAACACATAGATCGAAAAAGGAAAAAAAAAAAGGACACGCTGCCCACACTCCACTCTGAGTCAAACTCAAATCTCTCCCTATTCTCGTCACACACACTCTCTCTCTCTGAGTAAATGGCATTTGCGGTCACACAACTCGTCCGCTATGTGCACTTAAATTACACAACTGGAGAACGCGATTTTTTGGTCACACAACTGGACTTTTGGTGCACGCAGGTCACAAACCCCACATGTCAGTCTGTTTCCGTTGCAGGAGTGCACGTAATTTTGCAGAAAACCCCCTATATTTTTGGACATCTCGCAAAAACCCCCTGTAATTGGACCCAATTTTTTTTGTTGTGAAATGTCCAAAAATACAGGGGGTTTTCTACAAAATTACGTGTCCACGTCAGCACTCCTGCAACGGAAAACGGACTGACATGTGGGGTTTGTGACATGCGTGCACCAAAAGTCCAGTTGTGTGACCAAAAAATCACGTTCTCCAGTTGTGTGACTTAAGTGCACATAGCGGACGAGTTGTGTGACCGCCGATGCCATTTACTCTCTCTCTATACCTCGTCGTCGCGAGGTCACGCACGCCCCTCGTCGTCGAATCGGTCGCCCGAGCTCGGCATGCTCGCGGGCCGACCCGCGCCGATGGAGGAATCTCGTCTCGTCTCAACCGGGTCAGCGTCCGTGGCAATCGCGTGCCACACAGATAAGCCGGCGCCTCCCCCTGCCTGCGCCTCCTGGTCGCCGTCTTGTCGCGCGACAAGACCCTCGAGATTTGGCTCATCTTCATTCGGGCACTCACTCTTATCGGTTTTCTGTGAGAGAATTTGATGTGACCTGATTAATTTGGGGTCCGCACACTATACAGGGGAGCACTACTCTCTGCTAGTTGTGTGCCGCGCTCTCTTCTACGCCTCAAACTCTCTGCTACTTTCATTCTTCTGTTTTGAACATTGTTATATCGTACCTGAATTTTTTACTCTAGTACATCTTGTTTGTTTCTAGATTTGAAAGCTATGTTTATGACCAAGATGAAAGTCATTGATGCTGCTGGACACCGTGACCTGATTGTCTCCACCACTGACAGTTTGAGGCGTAGGATGACCAGACCCGTGAGCTTGTTTTCAATCTTTGGTGTCAGGCACATGACAACAAGGTATGATTTCACAAGTGCTCATCTGTGTCTACTTTTATATTCTGCTTGTTTATCAATTCATCCAGTGAAGTGAGGTCCTATTGATTATAGCGAATGATCTGCTTCTTCCTGCTGTTTATTATTCACTACTGCTCAAATATATACAAGACAGAAGGTTGGTTATACATGTATTAAAACATGGAGAAAAAAATGAACAACAATAGATGAATCTTAAACATCATTGTGAAATACATGCAGCTCTGAATAGCAGAGAGTCGCTTGCTATTTCTCTTCTAAATTAGTATAAGGTTGCGAGTCGCTTGCTGAGAAAAGCTTCAGCTGTAAGTCGCATGCACTTCTGTTTGTTATCCATAGACCAGTGCTCTTGTGAAAGCTGAGTTATTTATCATTGTTGTTATTATCTTTACCATCTAGTACATGCCAGCTATCAATTAGATCTCATGTCAATTGTTGTTATTATCTTTACCATCTAGTACATGCCAGCCACCTGATATAATATGTTAGCTAGGCTACAAGTAAACATTAACCCCCAAGTCGTACAAGTCCAACTCAAGAGTCAATACTTAAAACTTCTCTGTCTCTCACGTTTACTGTACAAGAGCTTTAATTATTGATACCCCAATTCTGGCATCTCCCCAAGACCTTTCAAATATGCTTGATTAGGGAAAAGGCAACCTAAGGTAGAAGATTGTTGTTCAATGTGTATGACTGTCTGCAGTTCATACATGCTCTTTTGCAGTTTCTGCAATTTTATCTGATAGCATAATGGTTGTACACTCTTTACACCCACGTGAAACAATAGAGTTCAGTAAAGTAGTCTGCTTGTTTATCAATTGATCCAATGAGGTCTTATTTTTTTCTAGAATACGCAGTAGTCTGCGTATCATATATTGAAAGGAGAAGTGGCAAAGAAGCCATTACAACGTTGGCTCGGCTAGAAAGCGGCCAAACACCACATCACACAACTCACACTGCTTACTCCGCTCTAACCCACCTACTGCTAGCCAACAGAAATTCATTCTGTCCATCCCGTAGCAGCCCTGCAGAAAACCAAGCCTCAGCTTCATCCCTGACTTGCCGCAGCATCGCCTCCACCGATGGTCGAGCTCCATCAAAGACCACCGAATTCCTATGCTTCCAAATCTCCCAACACACCATCTCGATCCAGGTATGGATGTCTCGACGTCTCTTGGTGATTGCCGTCAGCGAGCCCCAATCCAGCAAAGAAACGTCCCCGGACGGTGTGAATTCAGGCGTGTTCATCATCTGAAATACCTTTCCCCAAACCTCTGCTATAAACACAACCAACCACTAGATGATTGATGGTTTCCACATGTTGATCACAATTGAGGTCTTATTGATTATATGTTATAGTGAATAGTAGCCGTGCCAATAGTGTTATACAATTATCCTAATTGGGAATCTTTCTGCATATTTTTGTGTATATGCTAATACACTTTGCTATATATACTGCATTTAGATCAGTTCAGCATAACCAGATACGAAATCAGCCAGCACATAGTTTAAATTGTGTTGTTTCATCTCGTAGGTACATGGACAGTCTGATTCCCTTGCGACAGGAACATACATCCAGGTACATCCATGTCTGTGGTCCATTGAACTAAATCATTCAGATTTGAAGTGTACTAAAAGCATGTGGCTTGCGACAGGGCATTGGCTGAAATCCAGGTACGAATTCATCTCCCATTGCTAGGCCACAAATTGTGTGTCTGACAGGGCAGTGGTTGCCTGGATGGCAGCTATGAACGTAGGGGACAAATTGAATTGGTTGCCGCTAATTTTGGAGATTTCTTTGACGTGGCTAGAGCGGACTTTTTTTTCCGTTGATTGTGGTTTCGTACGCGGATGGCAGAGTTTTTGTCCGCTCCCTTTATTTGCTAAGTGTACACATGGTGCGGGTTGGCTGTTATATGGATGGTTAGATCCCAATTGGTGGGCTGGATCGTGAGGCTGTAATAGGTCCGTTTTATTCTGGGTACGTTAGGCTGGGTGGATTTAGGAATGAATATGTTTGCTTGTTTAATAGAAGTAGAGATTATGGTGATGCTTTTTTCTGGGTCAGAAAGCAAGTTGATGTATATGTGGAAGCAAAAAAATTATTTTACTGAAGCACACATATTAGGATTCGAAAATGTTACGATTTTGAAGCAATGTTTTATGGAAGCAAAGGAACGAAGCAGTAGGTAATGCAAAATATATTATGCTTAGGTTTGAAGCGTCTCACATGTTGTACTGAAGCACCTCATGGTACTAAGCAATTAGAAGAACAGTTTTCTGATGATTTAAGATGAACACATTATGTAGCACCGAAGCACTAGTATGGTTGTCCAAAGAACGAAGCACAAATGTAGATAGAAGGAGACATATCATTTTTATGTTTGAAGCACATCACCTGTAATATGGAAGCACTAGTGTGGTATTGATCTTGAACATAAGGACGCACATATGTCCGAATCAACAAAATTGTGCTTACATGGTGAATAAAATTTTATTCGACTTAATAGAAATATGTGTGTTATGCAAAAACCAAAATGTTTCAGAAGCATCATAGTACACCTTCAATCGACCAAACCCGCTTCCAACATAATATGCATATGTTTCCAGGGATAACAAAATTATTTTCGCTGTCGTGATTATACATGCTTCAAATGAACTCGGATGTGCTTCTACAAAAATAAATATTGGCGCTTATCGAATATTCATTTGCTTCCATGGAAATTATAAAGTATATGTTTTACAATTAACAGTAACACAAAATATCTATGCTTCCTGCATCATCACCATGCTTCGATGTATTCGCCACACTCAAGAAATCACATCTTTTAGAAGATCAGTTGCTTCCTACTTTCCGTGTTTACTTTGATATACAATAAAAAAGTGGCTTTTAGGTTTTGGTTTCATGCCATCTAGTCACAATGCAGACTGCACCAGATAATGGTGACGTTGTGCTTCATTCCGTTAGTTGTTGTGCTTCATTTCAATCGGGCATGCGTACATCCGGCAGTAGCCGTGCTTCCTTCATATGATGGTAATGCTACCATCTAATGTTGGTCATGCTTCCATCTTTTAGACGCACCGACTGATTTTGACCATCGTCCTGCTTCCTACGGATGGCGGCCATGCTTCCTAGGGATGTGGTCGTGCTTCCTACAGTAGTTGAACTGTCAATTGGAGTGTCACGGCGAGGCAACAGATGCAATCGTTGACGAGATCACACCTGAGAGAGGGGAGGTGATTGTCCACAACGCCCAGCGCCCGTCGATGATCTGTTTGATGGTGAAGCAACATCGGTAGGGGTGTAAATGGATAGGATAATTTCCGTACCAAATCCGCCGCCGAATCCGTTTTAAACAATCCATATCCGGTTTCAGAGAATCTGACGGATAAGGATATCCGATTCCGAACTGAACACCCGGATACGGTATAGGATATGGTATGGAAAATAGCATCCGAATATTAATTATCCGAAAATTAATTAGGATTATCCGATGGTTATAATCCGAATTATCCGATTTTCGACCGAAATGTCTAAACTAATAGAGCACAATTTGTAGTTAGTGAGTTGTGTAGTTCTCCGTTGAACAACAACTCACTTAAATGGTCATTGTACAGACTATGGAACACAACTTTGTTAGGTTATTAAGTTACAGAGCGATTATTTTTAGTTTTGTGGGTTGATGATGTACATTGCGTGTACCGATCCGATTAATTTTATTTCCGCCCCAAATCCGCTCTGTTTCCGTTCCGAATCCATGAGCATATATATCTGCCACCGAATTCGTAACCGTTCATTATCCGATCCGAATCCGAGAAAAAAATATGATAAAGGATATGGTAGAGGCAAAATCCGATCCGATCTGATCCATTTACATCCCTAAACTGAGGTGACTGGTAGATCTAGGTCGCTGGGGCACGCCGACATGGTGAAAACTTTGATAATATGTTCTCCTTAAAATGATTACACAAACAAATATGAGATGCAAGAGCTAGGAAAAAAATCGGTCTGCATACAGGATTCCTTGGAAGCATGGATGAGAATTTAATGCTATCTATAATTGACGCCCGTGCCATATCTTTGACGACGACCGAGCACAGGTCGGCCATGGCCATGAACAACATCGCGGCTTTGCAGAACATGCCAAGCAGCATGTGCCCTGTCAACATGGATGTCCATAAGACCACGTTCGATGTCGAGCCACCGCCGGCGAAGACGGCCCACGGTGCAGCGCCGTCCGCACACAAAATAGAGCATGTTGAGGTCGACTTTGCTTGGCTAGTTCTTTGGTGATATTCCAATCCTTTAGATCTCTCTTCAAAGACTCATCCCATGTCAAGTTTGGTCTACCACGACCCCTCTTAACACTCTCATCACGTTCTATCCGTCCGCTTCCGGAGGCCTGCAAAATATGTGAATATTTATGTTAAACTCGAGCAAGGAAGCAAACTTTTCTTGTGTTTGAAGCAAACTTCAGTTCCGTATGTAACTTTGTAAACAAATCCTGCTTCGTGAGGTAATCAGGCTGATGTAATTAGTTATCTTCCTTTAAAATCAAGAATTAGTTTCCTAAAAGTTAGCAATCAGTTTCCAAAAAAATCAGCAATTGGGAGTGATTAGAGGAATAAGTCAAACCCACGTAATTAGCTGATTTTTGTTTTGGAAACTCCCGCGTGGGAAGGGCAGCATGACACGGTTCTTTCCAGCCTTCCTCCAATCACGCTGGTCTGCATCGACGTACATCCTGCTTCCAATCGTACGGTCAAACGTAGGTCCGATGGGAAAATGTGGAATTCGCATTAAAAGGAAAAGAGAAGACGGAATTGAAGCGCTTCAAGATTTCCTTTTCTCACGTAAAGAAAAAATATTTCCTTTTCTGCCCTCCGTTCTCCTATATATACGCGTCCAAAGCCACGCCATTTTCCTCTTCTCCCTTCTCCTCTTCCCGGTGCAAATACACAGACCTCATGTTCTTCGTACCCAAGGTGTGTGAGTTCCCTCCTTTTCCACGTGTTTCCTCTTTTGGCAATGGATTGTCTGGTTTAAGATTCATGATTAGCTATCTCAGATTCCTGAATCATCTTTTTTTTCCTTTTTCTCTCATGATACTCCATTTGCATCTAGATGCCCGAATTTACATTCAAAACATCGAAATTTATATAATACCGTATTAGATCAGAGCTGTTCTATCGTGTGGCTTAAAGTTTGGCATGATTTATGCGACGGCAAATTGCAGATCAATCGCTTCTATATCTTGACCTGATTATCTTGCATGTCGTTATTATCGTTAAATCCTATTAATTCAATGATATTCAGATCACTTTCCCCGACGTAATGGTTAATTTCTTCCTTTTATCTACCTGCCCTAAATCCTCTATTTTTCAGATCGAAGTACATTGATCTTCGATGAAAGTTTTAACCTCAAAAGACAAAGCACAGATTGTTAGAATTTTCGATCAAAACCTACAGCGATGTGCATTGTTGACTGTTTTTGGTGTGGTGACGATGCACTCGGAAAAAGAGAATTTCCTGATGTTTCACGCGGAAAAGGAGATGTTAAGAGCACCTAATATGTCATCTAGGGTTTATGATCGAAACTAGTTACTGGTTATTCGGTGGTTCTCAGGGTTTCCAATCATTAGAGATGGCTTATTAGGTTGACTATGATGTTGTTTTCATTATCTCCTCAGTGATTACACAATTACTTGCTGTCACATTAGGGCAGAGAGGCTTTCCTGTTTGCTAGATGTCATTACAGATTCGGTCCATGCATGATGATGTCATGAAATCGTTGAAGTATTATCATGAAAGTTTCGGATCAGTGACATATTATCTTGTTCGGTGACTCATGCAGCTATGATGTCTGATCAAGTATATATGGTTGCTGAATTGTGCGGCCCATTTGGTACTGAAGTTTAACTTTCGTGATATACAGTTACGCACGAGCTGTATATGAAGGTACATCTTGTATTGCGCATGTAAAAATAGTTGTTTCATTGTGTATATGCTCTTTTATCTAATATATTACCATGCCTCTTTCATCAGATTACTGGCAGCTTTCTGTTAAGGAACCGTTTACGCACCTACACTGACAAGAAAACACTGAAGAAGTGGTTTTTCATTGACAAGACTGTGGGTTAAATCTAATTTGAAAGAAGCCTCTTACAACTTTTTTTAATCGCCAAGAACATCATTTTGCATCTATCCAATTCATTTATTTTTCTTTTGGATAAGAGCAATAGCAATAGTTTTCAATCTTGGGTGCCATGTCTGACCCTGTGGCCAAAAGCGAGACAATCTTCACATTGCCTTCAAATATGATGCCATCTCCAGTCACATCCAAGGGGCATCCCTGCTCTTCCTTGGGTGTAACATTTATTAGTAAGCGTAAACTTGTCAAAGATGTCGATGAACTGCTTGGCGTGATGACGCTGTCGTCAACCTCTGCAAAATCATATGTGCATTCCGGTTCTGACGAAGTTGCCGACGCCAATGCTTGGCTGGTAACATCAATGTTCCCTTCGGTTTTCAGTTATCTAGAGTGTCTTATATGCAAATGATTATACAGTTTTGCTGTTCGTTGCAGGCACAGTGCCCTTCTGCTTTAGCTTCCTTCGACCAAATCATAGCCAACGCAGAGGGCAAGAAAATCACGTTGTTTCTGGACTATGATGGAACGCTTTCGCCTATCGTCAACGATCCTGAGAAGGCGTTCATGTCACCAGAGGTAATTGACATATCAGATAAACATTCTTACTACTGAAACATCGCTGAGTTATGTATTACTTGCTTGCTCAAACTTAAAAACATCCTCTAGATGCGCGCTGCTGTGAAGAATGTTGCAAAGTTCTTCCCTACAGCAGTCGTCAGTGGGAGGTCCCGCGACAAGGTATAACAACTCCGGCGCATGCTCAGTACTCCTATCTTATTAGGTTCCAATTAGTAATATTTATATATAATAGTCTATTATTATGAAATAATAAATAAAGGATGGGGCAATTCCTTTTTCTAAATATTGTAGAGTACACGAAACAAATTAAGTACTCATGTATCTCATAAACTATCATGTTCAGGTGTTTGAATTTGTAAAGCTGAAGGAGCTCTACTATGCTGGAAGTCATGGAATGGACATACTGGTATCTTCCACGGATTCCCAAAGTAAAGAAAACGATGTGAGTACTCTTTTTTGTCATTCTGGATTTCAGGGACGACTTTCTTAAAATTCATGAATTTACATTTTTTCCTTCGCTCACTGACTTTATTTTATTTTGATGAACTATGTTTTATTGTAGAACAAAGAAGCTAAACTGTTCCAACCTGCAAGTGAGTTCTTACCCATGATCAGCGAGGTACACGGCTAAATAATTGGTAGTTGTTGTAATTAAGGTATTGAATTATTCGGCTATCTGTATGTACAAATATTAGCACTTTTTTTTGCATAACAGGTCAACAAGTGCCTAGTGGAGGCCACTCGATCGATCAAGGGTGCAAATGTTGAGAACAACAAGTTTTGTGTGTCTGTACACTACCGCAACGTCGAAAAGAAGGTAGAGTAGATCCTCAAGCTTCGCCGATTTTGCCTCAATTGCGGCAACATTTTCATGTTTTACCCTTGGCTGTTTCAAGGACTGGAAATTGGTCGCGGAGATTGTCGACGATATCATGAAAGAATCTCCTCGTCTCAAACTAACAACCGGGCGAAAGGTAGGAAGATTTCAATTGTTTCTTCACCTAACTATTGTAGTCTTGTATCACTGACCCCACCCATGTGCAATTATGCAGGTTTTAGAGGTTCGTCCAGTAATTGACTGGGACAAGGGAAAAGCTGTGGAGTTTCTGCTTCAGTCGCTCCGGTTAGATGACCCTGAAAGCGTTCTTCCCATCTACATTGGAGATGATCGAACCGACGAAGATGCGTTCAAGGTTTTGCCTTTTCTTCCTTAAGGGACAAGCACATTTTACTCACTAAATCCACTGAACATGCATGTAGATTATTTCTTTCGTTTCTTGCTACGATGATCAGGTGCTTCGTGACCGGAACTGTGGGTACGGAATCGTGGTTTCGCAAGTGCCCAAGCAGACCCAAGCCTTCTACTCACTGACAAGCCCAACTGATGTAAAAAACGCCTTTCCATTCTCATGTAAGATTTTTGCATTCCTGTAGAATTGTCCAGTCAACTAATTTGCCCGTTTCACTTGCCAAATTGTCATGCAGGTGATGGAATTCCTCGATTCCTTGGTGAGATGGAAGGAACAATCACCGTGAAACATAGCTCTGAAATTACCTCATCAGTTTAGTCTGAAGAAATGACATTAGAAGTTTAGTAGTACTAGTTGAATACCCGTGCGTCTCCATGGGAGAACAATATCACGTAAAACTATCAATCTAAATGATATTTTATTATTCTCCCATGTAGATATGTTCCTCTCTCTCTCCTACTGTCTATCGACTCTCTTGTCTTTATGACAACGCTGGATTCCTTCCATTATCTTACTCCACCTAGCAAAATTAGCAATAAATATATAGACTTATTTTTTCACATTGTTTTTTTTCATTCTTCCATCCTTCATGACTTCGTCCTCCAACGTGTACTGTGTCCTTGTTGTGCTATGTGACCATTCTTACTTCACTTGGAGTATTTTATCAAGACAGTCGAAAAATCCACTTTAGGAGCATTTTTCTACATTCTCGACGAAAAATCGAAATTTACAAACAAATTTAAAATCTTAATAAGTTGAAATTAAATTATTGACCCCTCTAGTACACATAGTTATTACTAAAACATAAATGATGTTCCTAAAAGGAAATAAACAAATTCAAAAAAGTGGCTTTGTCGTGTGTCAAAACAGTCGGCAAAGATTTAAAGTAGGCTGGAGAAATAAAAAAAATTGAAAATAAACATAGCGAGAAACAAATAGCAGCACCAAAAAAATGGGCGTGGATTTTTTCTGAAATTTGGGCTTTGCCGAGTGTAAAAGCACTTTGCAGAGAATTAGACTAGGTGGGAAAAAATAGAAGATACTAAAAATCTGAAATCTTTGCCAAGCGTCCGTTGTTATGGCACTCGGCAAAGACGCCAACGTTACTTTTTCTGTCATACGCGACGGTTTGTGACACATGTCCAGAATCTTTGCCGAGTGTATGGCTTTGCCAAGTTGTTTTCATATTTTGTGCCGAGTGTAATTCTTTGCCAAGTGGTTATCGAAAAAATTGCGAGTGTAATTCTTTGCCAAGTGGGTTTCAACAAATTTGCCGAGTGTTTTTCCTCGCCAAGACCCTCTTTGCCAGAAAAGGAGTTTCTCCAATTTATATGGCGCATAACTTATATCTGTTTCAATGATTGAACGGCCGAGATTTTCCCAATATTTGCTCATATTCGCTCTTTGCCGAGACCGAGAGCCCCAGGGAAATACACACGTTAAAGATCGAGACGCTTTGCAAACTTCTTTTTTCCGTAGTGATACTTAACGTTTTTTCAGCAGAATGTAACGTACATAGCAGATATCTCTACGGAATCAGAAAATAAAAGTAGATCAATTTGCTCCCGATTCGGACGGAACTGGTTGGGATTCGATCGATCAAGCCACGCTGCAGACGTACGTACTACAATACTGATCGTGCCGGCTGCCACCGATCGTCCCACCTCGATCTTGCATCGCAATGTGCTTACGCCGCCTCCTTTGTTTCCGCAGCCGGCCTAGCACCGGCGGCAGCCCTAACCCCACGGACGATATCGATGGTGGTGAGCAACGAATTTACGTTCCCGACAAGCTACGTGATCTTGAGGACGACGAATTTTCGGCGGACCAAGATCTGCAAGGGTTGCCGATCAGGAAGGAGCTCCTCGCCAAGATCCATAGCTGCTACGACCGGGTGAAGCTCGTCGACGTCGGCTTCTGCTTCGGCCTGCTAGATCCGGTCTCCAACATCGTCGTCGGCGAAGCAATCCTCCTCCACAAGGCCAATGACCAACTTCCGGAGGATGAAGCGGAGGTGGAGGCGACAAGAAGCCAGCCGCCGATACTAAGGTGCATTTACCAGCGGTCGCTCGACGGCCTGGTCGCCTTCCTCGTCGCCCTCTTCCCCTACCTCACCGACCGCAGGGCCATGTGGTATCTCAACAAGGCCGATCTGGACTCCCTCGTGGCCGCCCGCCTCGTCGTCCACCACCGCGGCATGGAGCGCAACTTCGGCTTTCTATCGGAGACCACCGTGGCAGCCGTCGGAATGGCGCTCGGATGCGCCGCAGCCGCAGCCCAGCACCCGAACCCGCGGCACTTGGCCCTAGGGTGGAAGCTCTTGTCCCCTTGTCTGCGCGAGGTTGCCACCCTGCTGTCACGCCCCTACGCGGCCAGAGACCCCTATCTGCTCATCGACATCATATCGCTTCTTCGCCGTCAATCTCCGACAGGGCCACCGCCTTCTCTCGCCCTGGAGGAGTCCTGGGTGCTCGCCTCTCATCGCCACCTGAAGCAGCATCCAGAGATGCAAGTGCCGCTTCGGCCGACTCTGCGACGCATGCTTCTCACCACCATCCATGGATACTACCTGCAGGCTCTTGCCCTGCTGCCCAAGGACAAGCTGCGCTCGCACGAGTACCACTGCAGCCTGCTCCACGCCGGCCACTGCTACGGGCCGCTTGACCCCGTCTCCAACATCATCCTTAACACCCTCTGGTACGCCCAAATGTACCCTCTAACGCTGGAGAAGAAAGTCATGGAGATGGAGGCCATCAGCACCAGGGCCTGCTGCGAATCACGCTCCGGTCCCTGTATGGCCTCATCTCCTTTCTCTGCACCAGCTACCCCGGCCGCACACACGGTGAAGCCATGCGCCGACTGCAGCTCGCTGGGGCCGATCTCCGAGAAGCTGCTGCCGATGATCCAACAGGCCTCGAAGAAGCATACACGGCTGCTGCTAAGGCCGCGCACCACCCAAAACCTCTTCAACAGGCCAAGTTCCTCGCACAACCATCTAATCCCATGTCGTCCGCCTTACTGAATCTCCTCAAGCGCCAGGAACCAGAAAAGGTCCTCCCAGTTTTTTTGGACTACTTCCGTGGCAGCAAACCTGCAGAAGAAACGAAAAACATCAACGTGTTAGGCCCGTGGGCTTACTCTCGTGTGACGGGAATGATAAACAACTTCTGGAACCAGCACGCCAAAGCCGTGGGGATGGTGAAATCTGCGATCGATATGTACAACAAGCGAAATGGGGTATGTTACTGCTTGTTCTTTTACAATGTAGACTTGTTCGCTCGATCCATCAACAAAACAATAGTCTGTAACAACCGTACTTCCTTTCCTTGTCTTGCTCCTAGGTACCCAGCAGATACGAGCTCCATGTTATCTGCGGTGTCAACGAGTATGTGGGTGGCCCTGTGGACGCGATGCCATTCCAACGCACGTGCTGCTTCTCCCACGTCAACTTCCTCGCCACCCAGACCACAGGCGGCACACCTCCAGAGCTCTTCTTCGCCGAGTGTCGCAACGACGGCTCTAAGGAGGTGGTGTTGTGCTGCCCGGTGCCTACGCCACTTCCAGGCACCGGTATGTTTAGCTTGCACTCTGTCATCAGTTTTTATACAATCCAACAAAACAATGTATAACAAGTTTGTTTGCAGAGCAAGTACGTTGCCTTTACTGCGAGTGCAGAGAGAGCAGGATCGTACACCCGGCAAAGGAGAGTTTCCGGGGCCGTGACAAAGAGTTTGAGAAGATGTTGGGCGGACAAGAAGTATATTCAGAACGGCACACCAACGATGACATCATCTCTCACGGTCATTACGCGATCTTGTCTGTGGATACTATTCTGGAGGAGGACAACATCTACCGCGATTACAGCTGCGACAATGATGTTGAAGAGTTGCCATGGATTGACGACATATGTTAAGCACATGCATGCATGGCCCATCCAAGTAGTCTGACGAAACCACCATCTCCTGTATAAGTGACCTGTGTTGTCATATATTAGGCAACGGTTTTCATTTTTTAAGAGAGGTAAAATATTTGCCTCATAACATTAAATAAGGAGAGTAACATAGAGTTTTAAAAGAGATTACAGTCAACAAATAAGCTAGGAAACTACTCTTCCGACACAAGCGCACTCAAATGTTTCGCCCCGCAAGCACCCAAATTTTAGCGTTAAATTTGATCTTGGCAAAGGTGGAGGAAGGGCTCGCAAACTCATTGCAGAACACCCAAGCGTTGCACTCGGTCCAAATGCTCCAAGAGGTAAACATGATGAGGGAGCACAAAGATTTCAGGGGTGTGTGGATTGTTTTCTCCAGTTTAGAACCAAGTTGAGGCAAATCTATTAAAATTTGGCTCTCTCAGTAGTAGTACCTTGAGGTTTTAGTCTATCTCTGTCTTATTTTGCTAAAAAATAAAGTCATATATTCTTGCTAGGGAACGAGATGATCAAATTTTAGCCGAGGCAAATGCTTGATTATTTTTTTAAGTAATATCTTTTTAGAGGCATCATCACTTGTTGTAGAGTCTCTGCTGCAAAAGTAGTTTCTTCCGTTGTGTTGTTGGTGGCATACGGCCTGTGAGACACATACCCAAGCAGAGCTACAAGGATCTCTCTCTCTAGGATTAGTTAGTAGATTAGAAGACACACCACCCGCTTTTCAAGCAGTCTTTTGTTTTTCCATCACTTTGGCTACTATGTTTTTTTTTCAAAATCAATGAACCAAATTAGGGTGAACCGTAGTAATCATCCCATTGATCCACAAAAATCAATATGGTTTTATTAAAAATAGATCTATTCATGACTGCTTGTCCTAGGCTTTCGAATATATTTATCTCTGTCATTAGTCAAAAAGGGAGATCATAATACTGAATCTCGTTTTTGAAAAGGCATTTGATAAAGTGGAATACTCTGCTATTCTTACCATGGGTTAGAGATATTCTACATAGTGCCACAACTTATGTTTTATTACATGGAGCACCAGGGAAAGTTATCAAATGTAAGAGGGGTGTTAGGCAGGGAGACCCTTTATCTCCTATCCTCTTTGTGCTGGCAGGAGAATTGCTTCATTATGCTATCAACAAAGCTTGCCAAGATGGAGACCTTAACATTCCTTTGGATGCTACTTTTGGACTGGATTACCCTATCATCCAGTATGCTGATGATACTCTATTAATCATGCATTCTGATGATCCTCAACTACTCAATCTCAAAGCAGTCTTGCAAAAGTTCTATGTATCCACTGGCTTAAAAGTAAACTACGGAAAATCTGTAATGGTGCATATAAATATTTCAGCTGATGGATGTAGTGAATTAGCTCAAGTTTTTGGTTGTAAAATCGAATCTTTACCATTCCCATATTTAGGTCTCCCAATGGGTACCACCAAGCCTAAGATGGAACATCTTATTGGAATTTAGAGAGAATTGACAGAAGATTATCTGGTATTGCTACTACTCTCTCATATGATGGCCGGTTGATTTTTGTAAAGGTAGCCATTGCAGCTATGCCGAATTTTGCTATGTGATCCATCAAATTGCCAGTTGGTTTCCTTGATCATGTGGAGAATTCAGGTAGAAATTTCCTTTAGAAAGGTAAAAAAGTTGAGGAAAAAGGAAAATGCCTTGTCAAATGGAAAGAAGTTTGCCAACCAAAATCTGTTGGTGGCCTAGGAGATAAATTTAAGAGTCCAGAACAGTGCACTAATGATGAAGAATCTTTTAAAATTCATGAACCAGGAAGATATCCCATGGGTAAAATTAATTTGGCAAGCACATTATGCTGGAAACAAGCTTCCACAAGCTAGAAACCCTTGTGGATCTTTCTGGTGGAGAGATTGCCTATCTAAGTGGGAGAAATTTATGAGTCTGACTAGCATCAAAGCAGGAAAAGGAAATATTGTCAGAATTTGGCATGATAAATGGATGGAACCCAAAGCTATGGAGGAATTTCGTCATCCTTTTTCCTTTTCTAAGGATCAAAACATCAGCCTTATGGAATTGATTGCAATATGAGATGAGGACATCTAGGAACATTTCCATCTCCCATTATGTATGATAGCTGATTACGAATGTGAAGAATTGAAGCTTATTCTTCAGGATCAACAAGAACACAATGTTGGAAAATATATAATGGAATGGTAAATATTCATGCAAAAAAGTATACGAGAAACTAGCTCCATCTAATAAAGCTCCTCCACCTTTCCAGTGGATTTGGTAATCAAGAGTAGTCCCAAAACATAGATTCTTCTTTTGACTCTTGCTGCTCGACAGATTAAACACTAGGGATTTATTGACCAGGAAAAAATTCTATATTGAGTCAAAAACTGGTGTCTTATGTCAAGACTGCCCCAATGAAACTATGGAACATTTATTCTTCGTTTATGGTGGAAACTAAATATGGAATGGAATTATGATCTTCCCATTATTGACCTCCTTATTGATGGGAAAGCAAGATCTTCATCCATATGTTTCAAGGAGATGCTAATCACAGGTTGCCGGAGCCTATGGAATCACAGAAATAAGATTATTTTTTATGGACAGAATCTTGACATTTTAGAGTGTTTCATTTTTTAAGGAATCTTTTAGTCTAGTGATGCATAGAGCAAAGCCTAGCCTTAAGGAGGGGTTGCAGCAATGGTTGACACCTTGTAAATTTTTATTTTGGACGGTTTCACCCATTCTTTGTAAATATCCATTATATATATAAAACAATGACACAATAGGGGCCTTCCCTACCATTTTTGTGTCAAAAATAATACTAAACCAGAAATTTTGAGGCGAACCCAAAAAATATATGGAACAAAAAAAATTGGCCAAACTAATTGCTTCAACCGTAATGATAGTGAACAACAAATGAAATTAACAAGGTGAAAGGAAACTAAAATTCGGGTGAACCGTAATAATAGTGAACTGAAAATAGCAGTGAACCAAAAATGATAGTAAACAGAAATAATAGTGAAGGGAACCGAAAGGAACTAAAATCGAAAACAAAGTGAACTCAAAAACATGCTCATGGGTTCAAAAAAATTCAACGGTTTAAAAAAATGTTCAGCGGTTCCAAAAAATTGAATTCTTGTATTACCAAAACTGAGGAAAATAAAAAAGAAAATAAAAAAGGACAAAAAAATAAAAAAATACAGAAAAAGGAAAGATAAAAGGAAATAGAGTAAAAAGAAAACATAAAGATATAAAGAAAAAAAACGTAAACGCGCGCCTGATGGGTACATTATCAGGTTCACCGTGACAGATTACGAACAATGGTGTTGTACGAAAAACTAATGGGCAGGTCAAACCTCGCGTGGGCGAGTTGGTGCGCATGCGCTCGCAAACGGTGATTTCGCAAACGAAATCGGGATTGAGAAAGACAATACTATTTCATTTTCAACTCTAAAACACTCAGGGCTCCTTACGACTCGGCTGTTTGTCAGACAAGCCCGGCTCGGTTGGGGCTAAAAAGAATAGAGACGAGTACGAAAACATTGGTTGATGCCTCCGATCAAAGGCATAAACGCAAGGGAGAAGACTTTGTCCCCATTGCTCTCTCTATGTTGTACGGTGAAATTAAATTCCAACATCTTTGTCTCAAATATTACATCGTGTTTTATGTTTAGTTAAAACGAAACTTTATGACCTGCAAAAAAATATATCAAACTTTATGAAGGTTACCCTAGTATATAGAAAAAACATTATATATAAATTATATAGAATTTGAAGTAAAGAGTCTTGATCTCGGTACACAACTAAAATCTGCTGACCTCGGCACACAACTAATTAAAATGTCTAGATGTATATCAATGCTGCGGTGAAGCGGACAATACTGGTAGCAGTAGCGTATTGTTGTCATGCATTATGCAGGGGACACTATCAGGGACTAAATAGGAGACTAGGAGTTATATAAACTAGAGTAAAAGATAAAGCAACCAAACACATGCATGCAACATGTTGACGGGATCTCTACTGGCTCGAGCTTTCCGGCGGTTTGAGCACCAGTATGAGGCCGACGCCGGCGAGTCCCGCGGCCTGGCTGTAGGCGACGCCCTTGAGGCCCTCTCGGACTACGGCGCGTGTCCCCCGATGCACGGAGAAGAGGGCGTTGGCGCCGCCCCAGGCGACGGCAAAGTTCACGGGGAAGTGAAACTCCGGGCGCACGGACACTGTGCCGGCATCATAGATAGTTGTGAGGACGCCGAACCAGGCCGCCGAGCGGCCGATGCGGCGCCTGTTGGTGATGACCTCCTGAACGCCGCCGGCCAGGCGGCAGCCCTTGGAGGAGCTGCGCAGAGCGCCCTTGGCGAAGTAGAAGACGGAGCCGCCAATGGAGATGACGATGCAGGTCTCGCACCCGAACTGGACGGCGGCCGGTAACGTCATCGGTTGCGCACTGGGTGTCTGGTCCGTCGGTTTCAGGCGGCGTGAGCTCTGGCTCGAGTTACACGATGAGTCGATGACGACCGGGTTTTTGGGTAACAATCAATCAGCGGTAGTGGTATATATATACGTACTCGTTCAGAATTGGGTTGCAAGCAGACGACAAACTCAATCAAACACGGAAACCTCGGATTACTGATCTAATCTAACAACATTTTGAGATGGAAAAGGATCCAGCAGCCACGTGTCCAGGTGGCCCGCGTCCTGTGGTTTCTTCGCACGGTCTGCTTCATGTTTCACGCGTCTACGTGGCCAGTCGTCGTAAGCGTCCTCTGTCCTCTCTCATGCATCCTAGCTAAATAGGCTGCTACGCATCAGCCTTTTTCCTGTTGAAGATACGTACGCATCGGCTGTTCAGGTCGATACTTGATTGCTTGACATGTTTAATTCACACTGATTAATCTAAGCCGTATATTCCTGTTTTAGGTTGATATCCTGATAGAGCACAGACTTTTGGTATACATAACTGGTTTCAGAACTTTAGAAGAAAAAAATTGGTCGTCATTTTTTAAGGTCGAGTTTTTAGTTGACTTTTCCCTTGACTTTGAAAATTAATCACAACAACCGAGGTATGACTTGAAAAACTTTCAAAATACTTTTGAATAATCCTATCAAATCTAATGTTGAGATCCCATGTGAACAGCAGGTTTCATCCGAAACGTGAAAATACTCGCAAAAAAGTATTACCAAGTAAAATAACGGAATACACTCGGCACCAGTGGACGTGGCTTTGCGCCGGCCGCGATTGACGGAGAAATGGCAGCGCGATCCTCTTTGTCGAGTGTCCTCTACCGGGAACTCGATAGCATCAAGAGGAGCCTGCAACATATATACATATACACCTGCTTTGATCATAAAGAGTAGCAACACAACAGGACCAAGGAGGAAAAACATAGAGCAAGCGTAGCCACTTAGTTAATCTGTTTCGACTGATCAGCTGCAGTCATGATTAAACTGCTTGAACATAGCATACGTAAAACAAAACGGCATATCGAACACGCTGAACATTCCAGTGACGTGGTAAGACGCGGTCTCGATGTACTTCTCCAAAGCTTGGCCATGTTATGGATTATTTCTCCCTTGGTACCAGCGAGAATAGGCATCTCCAGCCACATAGCCAATTACAAGCCCTGCCGCGTGTTTGACGCAACCATGAACGCTTGCACATCGCCAATACCAGCGCCTACAGATCATGAGAGGATATTATCCCCTTTTGGCTCACGGAGTCTTTTGGTGAAATAGGGATGTCCGTTGATTTTCATTCAATTCCGATAATATTTTCCGACTAGCTTTTCTTTTCTTTTTTTTGATATTTTCTGCATTCATATCACGAAATAATACAAAGTTGTTGACCCTTACAAGCACGCTGTAACACAATCACAAAGGACCATGAACACCTAGAACACCCTAAGACAACCATAACACAAGAAGATCTCCGGAGCCCTGTGTCATCATCCCAGAATCTTGAGAGAAGACCCCTGCAGCAGAAAGATCTGCAACCAAGCGCAAGCAGGTCATCATCTTCGACCACGGTACAATTGCCGCCACGCTGCTTCCTCCTTCCTTGACACCAGCGCCGAGAGGGCATGGACACCAATCCAACACACCTGCAACAGCCGTCGCCATCTTTGGCTTTGAGTACCATGAAAAGTGTCCCTTCCGAAGGAAGAGAACTCGAGTCAACCGACCGGTCCAGCACCGCGGCCGGGCCATCCGCCCGGGCAAAGCAGGATCTCCCACCAGCATCAGCGCAGAGGAAGGAGAAGAACAGCAGCAGCAGCACATCATACCGACAAGGAGGAAGAAGGGTCTTCGTCTCCGTGCATCCATCGCCCATCCGAGGACCCAACCGGCCAATGCCGATGGACCTCCAGACACCATAGCCCGCGACCTCCACGAGATCCGGGATTCCCAACCCCGCTGGCTCCTAGACGAATGCCAGAGCCCCGCCTGACTGCGACCGGAGCTCGGGAACCTTATTCTGACGCGACACCACCGCGGCAGCCTCGGCGGCGTCTCCCTCAACCCTAACCCTACCACGCACCCGCCTAGCGCACATACCCGTGGTTCCTCCTCCCTCCCGCCGCCGGTGCGGCCGACGGAGAGAGAGGGAATCGGTGGCGTCGCCGGCGGCGCGCAAGGGACCCGCTGATCGCCTCTAGATCGCCCGATCCGGTTTCCCCGGAACGAAACGGTTGATAGAGAGACCGCTCGACTAGCTTTTCTGAAACGGAAAAACAGCAAAAAACAAGACTTGTCACTGTGGCATCTTGTTAATAGGTTAGTTCCAGAAAATGCATAAAAATGACATGAAGTGTAAATAAAACATGTAGCAATTGGTATAATAACAACATGGAACATCAAAAATTATATATACGTTTGAGACGTATCAAGCACCATGTTGGGCAGGAATCACGAGTGCCTTCCAGAGGTCTGTTTGTTCCATCGATGATGCGGTTGGCCGCGTTGTCGATGTCTCTTGAAAGATCCTCTGTCTCATGTCGTTGGCCGAAGACAGTATTTCCTGTTGCTTGATTGATTCATCTCCACTACCAAATTGCACATAGATTGTCTCTTCTCGTAGTATACCTGGATTCTCCGTGTCTCATAGCAGCTCGTTGACGAGGTCTCGGTGACGTGTTTGTTTGTTTCTCTCTTTGTCTTATCTGTCCGGGCAAACTCGAGCTTGGGAGGAGTTAGGGAGTTGCGTTGGTATTTTTATCAGTGATGGAGGATGCAATTGCGATCACCTTTAGTCATTCATGGCGTTGTGCACGGTACTGAGGATGTAAGCGATGACCGCAAATGAGGGTTTTAGCACGTGGGACGTCGACTAAGAACTATAGTTTAAGTAGCTAGTGTTGGATCGAGGATATATGGTATGGGAAGCACGAGGACCTGGTACGTGTCTCTTGCCATGTGTCGGCCCAGTGAAATCCAGGGTGTGCTGGGCCTGTCCTCTGCGGCCCTCGACACTCGGTGGCGAATTTTCGCTAAGGACCAAGCCTACGGCTTGGAGAGCCTCGCGAGGCGAATTGCCTCGCGAGGGCTTTTGAGGCAGCAGAGGCCTGCGGAGGCCCTCTCCACTGCTGCCCCCTCTTCAAGGAAATCTCCCCTGGAGAGGGTCAACGCCGAATTCTCTACAGGGCATCCAAGCCCTCGTGGAGATCGCTTCGCTGCAAAGCAACCTCTGCAGAGCGCACATGGGCTCTGCAGCGGCCGCAGAGTGACGCGCGCCCCTGCGCGCGGTGACGACGACGCCGCAGTTGCCATTTTGGTGATTAAAGGGGTCAACAAAGCTGTGCCATCCCACCGGACTACAAGGGTTTCCTCTTTGGTGATAAGGGGACCGGCCGGCGCTACACTCCACGGCCAACGTCACCGTGGGCACCCCCACGTTCCTCTGCGGCCCCAGCTGGCCGTCCTGCATGGACGGTGGTTACTCTGCTACAGGAGTCAGCTTTACGCCATGGACCGCGTCCATGGACAACCGGGCTGCGGTGCACCGCGCTCTACCTTCTGCGCCACGTGACAGCCCTACCACAGTGCAAGCGCAGGGAGGGAGCACGGGGCGCCTATAAAAGGAGGACGAGCAGCACCGTAGCAAGGGATCGCATTCTCATTCCAGCATAGCCACTTACGCGCAAGGAAGAAGAAGACCACGCTTCCCTTCCTTGTGTACACCATTGCCAAAAGAGAGCCCTCGGCAAGCTCATTGTACTGTAACCTCTACAAGCAGTGCAATACAGACAAGCAGGAGTAGCGGTATTACCTCCACACGAGGGCCGTGAACCTGGGTACGGGCTGGTGTTCATCTCTGTCGTGATGTCCCTCCACTTGCTCGACGAGCACCGTCGCCGTGCAGGTTGAGGGTTGTTTGACCAACGTGTTCAGCCCCTTACACGAACTCTCTTCGTGAGCTTGACTATCCCTGTTTCGTGGGAGTCATTCTCCGACAATTGGCGCGCCAGGTAGGGGGCTGAGGCGCGTCTTCAACCTTCATCGACCTCTGCACCATGGCGGACACTCGCGCAGCTCGCGCCACCCGGCGGGCATCAGGCAGGGCAACCACCGAGCCCGCTGCCAACACCACCAACCCTCGCGGCCGTCCCCGCGCCAGCCGTGCCACGGGGCGCAACACCGCTGAACCGCGGTGGAGCACCCCGAGGACGACGACGGCCACCACGACGACCGCTTCGACGACGACGTCGACCACGGGCACGGCGAGGACGCTGAGTCCTCGCATCCGTCCCAGCGCCACAGCGCCTCCACTCTTGGGCGTCCAGCGCCCAGCCCAAACACCGCGCTGCTCATGGCCGCGGAACTCTTCCGCTACCGCCCCACAGCTGAGGCGCACGACAACTGGCTCGGCCGCCTCCAGCACCTCGTCGACATTGCGGCGGCACCGCGCGCTCCTGCGGCGTCGCGCTCTCTGGTGCACCACAACTCCGGACGCGCTGGAACCACCGCGCATGGCGCACCTCCGCCGCCGCCTCCGCCGGTCCGCCTCCGCTGCGGCGCACAAGGCCGCATCCCACGCGTCTTCGCCGCGCGATTGTCAAATCGTGCAGCGGACACCCCCAGACGCGCGGGTGGAAATGGAGCGCCAGAAGGACCTCCAGAAGCGCATCGTCGAGGAAATCGGCCAAGCAGGGCGACAGAACCGCCGTGCTCTTCAGGGTGGCATCGCCTCGTACGCCACAGGTTGCGCGGCCTTCACCCGCAACCTGCGTCGCGTCGTCTGGCCACAGAAGTTCAGGCCTGACCTACCCAAGGGCTACGACGGCACGAACAACCCCATCGAGTTCTTGCAGCTCTACACCACCTCCATCCAAGCTGCGGGGGGAGACGACAAGGTCATGGCCAACTGGTTCTCCCACGCTCTCAAGGATTCCGCCTTGTCGTGGCTCCTGAACCTTCCCGAGGATCCATTGACTCGTGGGAGGAGCTCTGCCAGCAGTTCGTTGCGAACTTCAAGGGCACGTACGAGCGCGCCCTCACCTACAACGACCTGCGAGCTGTGCGCCAGAAGCCTGGCGAGACCCTCCGCAGGTACATCCAGCGCTTCAGCCAAGTCCGCAACAAGATCCCGAACATCCCGGACTCGCACGTCATTGCGGCCTTCAGAGAGGGCGTCACCAACCACAGGATGCTCGAGAAGCTCGGCATCCATGATACCCTCTCCTCCGTGGTGAAGCTCTTCGACATCGCAGACAAATGCGCCAAGGCAGAGAAGGGCTCCTCTTCGTCAAGGTGGGCTCGACAGACGACCCTGTCGAGGGATCCAAGACCCAGAAGAGGCGTGACGAGATAAAGCGCAAGCCTACCGCAGTCCTGGCAGCTGAACCCGACGCCAAGCATGTTCGCGAGGACTCCCAGAGGCTGGCGAGAAAAAGGTGGACAACCGCCCGTTCTGCATCTACCACAACAGGCGCGGCCATGCGACGGAGAACTGCTATGACCTCAAGCAGCTGAGCAAGAAGCGTGAGCAAGAAGAAGGCAGCGGTGGCCGCGGCAGAGGCCGTGGTTACCGCAAAGGTGGACGCAAGGGCAACTTCCAGAGGCCCAGGGAACTCAGGCGAATGCCGCCGAGAAAAACAACAATCTTCCCGACGAAGAGCCTGGAGGCTACCAGGCCCCCAAGGGTGCCATGGCATGCATCCTCGGCGGATCCCAGGCGCCCAAGTCGAACAACCAGTTCAAGCAGTTCGCTCGCGAGCTCAACGCAGCGCTTCCCGGGGTCGAGACGTCCCGCCCCCTCAAGTGGTCCCAGTACACCATCGCCTTCGACGCCAAAGATCACCCCAAGTCTACAAGACTGTGGGCACCCTCCCGTTGGTGTGCACCCCCACCATCAACAACATCGCCGTCGGCAAGACGCTCATTGATGGGGGTGCAGGCCTAAACGTCATCTCTGTCGAGACCTTCGAGACGCTTCAAGTGCCCTACGAGTGGCTCATGCCCTCCAGGCCCTTCACCGGGGTCACCAGCGGCTCAATCTCGCCTCTGGGGCAAGTGAGGCTCGCGGTCACTTTTGGCACGCAGGAGAACTACCGCACCGAGCTAATTGACTTCGACGTCGCGCACATTGGCCTGCCCTACAACGCCATCCTCGGCTACCCCGCCCTCGCGAAGTTCATGGCCGTCACGCACCACGCCTACAACATGGTCAAGATCCCTGGCAGCGGTGGCACCATCACCATACGTGGTCACGTACAGGACGCCACGCGCGCTGTCGAGATCGCCTACAAGGCCGCTGCCATGGCATTCCCCGCTGACGAGGACATGGAGCCTCTCGAGAGGCCCAAGAAGAAGAAACAACTGTTCACTCAAGAGCAAGCATCTACAAAGAAGGTGTCGCTGAGCACCAGCGGCTCGGGGGCTGAGGGCTCGGGGGCTAGCGTCACCATAGGCGCTGGCTTGCCTCCCAAATAGGAAAGCGCGCTCGTCGCCTTCCTTCGGGCAAATTCTGACATGTTCGCATGGACTCCGTCAGAAATGTCCGGTGTACCAAGGGAGGTGATCGAGCACCACTTAGCCGTGTGTCCAGACGCACGCCCTGTAAAGCAAAAGCGCGGAAACAAGCCCCCGAGAAGCAAGCGTTCATCATCAAAGAAGTAGAGAAGCTGAAAGCAGCAGACATCATTCGAGAAGTTGCCCACCCCACTTGGCTCTCCAACGGTGTGGTTGTCCCAAAACCCAATGGAGGAGGCCGGCTCTGCATCGACTACACAGACGTAAACAAGGCTGCCCCAAGGATCCATACCCCATGCCAAGGATAGACCAGATTGTGGACTCCACCGCCGGCTGTGATCTCCTCTGTTTCCTGGATGCCTTCTCAGGCTACCACCAGATCAAAATGGCCAAGGAAGACGAGGAGAAAACAGCATTTCTCACCCCTTGTGGTGTGTATTGCTACACTTGCATGCCCTTTGGCCTGAAAAATGCCGGCGCCACCTTCCAGAGGCTCATGAGGATCGCCTTGGGGGCTCAGATGGGAAGAAATGCAGAAGCTTATGTCGACGACATCGTGGTCAAGTCTCGCGAGGGAGACACTCTCTTGAAGGATCTCGAGGAAACCTTCGCCAGCCTGCGCAAGGTGAACATCAAGTTAAACCCCGCCAAGTGCGTCTTCGGGGTGCCTTCAGGCAAGCTCCTCGGGTTCCTCGTGTCCCACCGCGGCATAGAAGCAAACCCTGACAAGATCAAGGCTATAGAAGACATGCAGCCACCTCGCCGCCTCAAGGACATGCAGCGCCTAGCAGGATGCATGGCCAGCTTAGGCCGCTTCATCTCCAAGTTCGGCGAGAGAGCCTTGCCATTTTTCAAGATCATGAAGAAATCCGGCACCTTCAAGTGGACTCCAGAGGCCGACAAAGCATTTGAGGACTTGAAGAAATACTTGGCTAGCTCACCAGTCATGGTAGCCCCCAGGGCAGGCGAGCATCTGAAGCTGTACCTAGCAGCCACTCCACAAACTGCAAGCGCCGTCCTGGTGGTGGAAAGAGAAGAGCCAGTTCTCCCCAAGAAAAGCACTGCCACACCAAGTCCAGAACCTCCCGACGAGGAACAGTCTCTCCAGACCCAGTGCCAGCCCAGCACCCACAGCCTCAAGTCGAGTCCACACGAGCACCCCTGCCGAGGCTCCTCCACAGGCAAACCTCGCCAAAGGTCCTGAGGAGCCTCTCGAGGGAGCCGACGCTGCCGCACCATCAACGACCCTCGTCGAGCATCCAGTCTACTTCGTCAGTACTGTACTGCGAGATGCTCGCGAGCGGTACCCAGTGCAGCAGAAGCTCCTCCTCGCGCTACTCATCGCCTCCAGGAAGCTGCGCCACTACTTCCAGGGCCACCCCATCACGGTGGTCACGTCCTTCCCCCTGGAGCAGATCCTGCGCAACCCCAACGCTACTGACCGCGTCGCAGGATGGAACATTGAGCTGCAGCCATTCAACTTGCGCTTCGACACCACAAGAGTCATAAAAGGGAGAGCGCTGGCGGATTTCGTCGCCGAGTGGACAGACCCAACTCCTGAAGAGCCTCGCGAAGAAGAAACCGCGTCATCGGAGATACAATGCCAAGCCACTGGACCATGCACTTCGATGGAGCTTTCGCCTGCCGCAATGGTGGGGCTGGCGTTGTCTTAACCTCACCAAAAGGTGACAAGCTCTACTACGCCATCCAGCTGTGCTTCACAATAGACAAGATCTCCAACAACATCGCCGAGTACGAGGGCCTCCTCGCCGGGCTCAGAGCCGCAATCGCCCTTGGCGTCAAGCACTTACTCATAAAGGGTGATTCCCAGCTCCTGGTTAACTTCTCCAACAAGAGCTACACGCCTAAAGACGACCACATGGCCGCCTACCTTGAAGAGGTCCGCAAGCTCGAGAAGCACTTCAGGGGCATGGAGCTCATGCACATCCCGCGAAAGGAGAACCAGAGGCAGATGACATCGCCAAGCGAGCATCACGAAGGCAGGCCCAGCCGGCCGGCGTCTTTGAAGAGAGACTCTCCAAGGCGTCCATAAAGCAGCCACAAGAAGCAGCAGCCAAGCACAGACGAAGTACTCCCACCACCTCCTAGGTGGGGCACCCAACTGCGGTCCATCCTCAGGGGAGCGTCTGCTGCTGGCTATGGTGCATCAAGAGACAGGCTGGGTTGACGAACTCAAAGACTACCTGCTGAAGGGAGTCCTCCTGAAGAAGACGCGGAGGCAGAACGAGTGGCTCGACAAGCCAAGTCATACTACATCCTCGAGGGAGACCTGTACCGCAAGCGCCCAAATGGAATTGCACTCAAGTGCGTCCCCCCCGAGGAAGGCCGCATGCTGATCAGAGACATTCACAGTGGAGAGTGTGGCCACCATTCCTCTGCACGCACCCTGGCAGGCAAGGTCTTCAGGAGCGGTTTCTACTGGCCCCAAGTGCTTCAAGATGCCACCACCATCGTCCAGTCTTGCGATGCGTGCCAATTCCACGCCAAGCAAGTCCATCAGCCTGCACTGGGACTCCAAACCATCCCGCTCTCGTGGCCTTTCGCGGTCTGGGGCTAGACATCTGGGACCCTTCCCGAGATCACAAGGGGGCTACCGCTTCCTCTTCGTGGCAGTCGACAAGTTCACCAAGTGGGCAGAGGTTGAAGCAGTGCGCAGCATACCGGCCAGGGCAGCAGTAAAATTCATCAGAGGCCTGGTCTGCCGCTTTGGTGTGCCTAATCGCATCATCACCGACAATGGCTCACAATTCACCAGCGGCATCTTCAGGGCCTACTGCGAGAGCCTCGGCACCAAGCTCTGCTTCGCCTCGGTGGCTCACCCACAGAGCAACGGCCAAGCCGAGCGAGCAAATGCTGAGGTCCTCAAGGGCCTCAAGACAAGAAGCTTCAATCGCCTGAAGGGCTACGGCAAGGGCTGGATAGACGAACTCCCGTCCGTGCTCTGGTCCATCCGCACGAACCCCACGAAGCCCACTGGTGAGACGCCATTTGCCCTCGTGTATGGAGCTGAAGCAGTCCTCCCCACAGAGATCAAGCATGGATCCGCACGGGTCCTTGCCTTCAACGAGGACGATCAAGCAGACCTCCACAGCGACGACCTGCTCTCCTTGACGGGTTGCGCCGCCGTGCCGCCCTCAGGGCAGCCAAGTACCAGCAAGACCTGCGACGCTACCACAGCCGCCACATACGTCCGCGCACTCTCGAGACAGGCGACCTCGTCCTCAGGAGAATCCTCTCCAGGGAAGGTCTCCACAAGCTCTCGCCAATGTGGGAAGGCCCCTACAGGGTCTCACACATCGCCAGGCCTGGCGCGGTACGCCTCGAAACGGAGGACGGCATCCGGTCAAGAATCCATGGAACATCGCGCATCTACGCAAGTTCTACCCGTGATCATAGTCACGCCAGACATTTTTTGTCTCTAGAGGGAAGCACACAACTTCACCTCCAAGCTTCACAAAAGCTTCTCCTCCCGAGGGCCAGCCCCTCTGAGCTCTCCTGATTACGTGCCGCCGCAGGCCGTGAAGAGTCTCAGCCACTGAATGTGGTCCCCATGCCTCGACATGGAAAACTTTATCTTGGTACACCAAGTGTAATGAACCAATTCGTTTCTCAATGAAACATTGCGCTGAGGCGCCGCTATGTAATATTTTGGTGGTGAGTTTTACTTTTCATCATCTTAGTTCATTTCGCGCTCATATTCTTCCCCATGCGCACCTCGCGAGCGGGGGCTGAGTACGGTGACTGTGCCTCAAGAGCACCCCAACAGCACCGCAAAATCCAAAGGATCCGAGCTCTAGCACGTGAGCACGCTCTCACGCCTGTTACCTCCCAAAGAGCTCTGGCCCATGGGCTTGCTCCCAAAACGCCACCTCACCAAAGGACCTTGGTACTTACTCTCCTCGCGAGATACCATGAGGAAGCCTATAAGCGCGCATAGTGTTTACTACCATGTGCCTGCTTTGGGTTTGCCTCTCTAACCAATACAGGGAACAAGAGTCCTCCCCAAGGTCGAGAAGTCACGCTCCGACCCCTAGAGGGAGCGCACCATCAGGGAACCAACGCCATCAGGGAAGCCAACGCCCTCTACGAGGCCAAAGTCTCGCCAAGCTAAGTCTAGCGCTCGCGCCCTCAGGAGTTTTTCTCCCTCTCACGAGCACCTGTCGTCCCTCGAGCGGTTTTTTCTCTCTCACACTCCATGGACTGCTTGTGCGTCAAAGGGGAGCCCTCGAGCACCGCGACTCGAGAGCCCTTACCTCTCCAAGCCTTAAACACCCCCCGGCCTTGCCGAGTCACGCTCCGGCATACCGTGCAGCGGCGGTGTCATAGCGCAAAGAGATGGGTCCTGACGACGTAGAGCGAAGAAAGACATGGAACAGGGATAAAAGGCCCTCGAGGGGCACACACACATGTTTGCATACGATCAAAGTATCTTACAAGCCAGCGAATTAAAACAAGTCTTAAAACAAAGATAATTGCGCAAGCGCATCTTGTTGCAGGAGTGGCCTAGGCAGAGGGTTCACCATCGCCGTCCTCTTCAGCCTTCTCTTCTTCGGCGCCTTCATCCTCCTCAGCGGCCTGCTCCGCCTCAACCCTCTTGAAGCGGTCGACGTAATCGTTGACTTCTTCTCGAACCAAGTTGGAGAGCTCCCAGGCTTGGTCCCCTCGATGGGCTCGGTCACTGACTCGAGTCGAAGCCGGGGTGAAGGCGCTGGAGGTTGGCGAAGACGCGATCGATCGCCACGGTCAAGAGCTTGCGGCACTCCTCATCAACAACTCGCCAAGTTCCGCCACAGGGCCCTCGAGCGCGAGAAGAGCTGATCGAAGTAGGCGAGGTATGTGGCGGCGTCAGCGTTCCCATGGACGGGAACAACAGGGCATCCACTCCTAGCTGCCCCGCGAGAGTTCCCCCGGGTCACCAAGGATTGGAACATGCGCTCCCGCTGCTGCGTCAAGACCTGTGCCGCCTGCACGCGATGCTCAGCCTCTTCAGCACGCTCCACGACAGGGCCCACCTGAGCGGTCAACTCCTTCATGTCAGCCATCAAAGAGGCAAAGTTCTGCTCCGCGCGCGCCCGAGCCTCCGCGGCAGCCTGGAGGCGAGAGTCGAATCGCTTCTTCTGGGCCTCAAGGTCCTTGACGCGAGCCTCAAGCTCTTGCGTCTCTTCGTGAAGCGATCCTCTTGCTTCTTGGCCTTATCCGCGAAGTCTTTTCTACAGCTGTCGCGAAAGAGCTTCTCCTTCGTCGCAGACTCTCCGCCATCTTCTCCTCCTTTTTGCGAAGGTTCTCGTTGGTCTGCGCAAGGCGCTTCTGGTAGAACTCCTCGTCTTGAGTGACCTTGTTCTCGCGGGCTTCCAGGTGCTCCCGCTGCGCGGATTGATCCTTCTCGATCTGCTCAACCTGTTCTCGCGTTTGCGCGCCTCGGTCTCGCGGGCGTCGAGCTCAACTCGCTCCGCTGCACGATCAAGTCTTCGCGAATGCTCAAGCTCTCACGGAATTTCTCCAAACTCTGCCGCACATTCCGACTCGGCAACGATCCCCGCCTCGCGATCTAGAAGCTCTTTGTGCTTGGCGGAGACCGCCGCTCGCGCGCCGCCAGCTCCTGGTGTTTGGCCTCGGTCTCTGCCTCGAGAGCCTCGCGCCTAGCACCCAGGTCCGCAAGGGTCTCCTCGACCTCGCGGACCACGCTGATGCGGATCTCCTCAGCGAGCGCGCAGCGCTGCCTCGCGTTGCGCCTGGGCAGCTTCGTTCTTCCGGCGGCAGTTCTCCACGGTCTCATGAAGACAAGCCCAGCCCCGCGCAAGCTCGGCGTCCTCCTCCGCCCTGGAGCGATCCTCCTCGCAAGCTGGGCCTCAAGCCCGTCGAGAATTTCCCTCGCCGAGCGGAGGACAGCCCCACGGCGAGCTGCAACGGGCGCCGCCCCCGCAGAACTAAGGCCCATGGCTCGCCGGAGGGCCTGGAAACGCCGCGCCTGCCGAGGATTCCGGAGCGTCCAACCTTGGGCTCCGAGTGGCCTCAAGGCGCGCCTGGGGGCTCTGGTGCGAGCCCCCCTCTCCACACAAGGGGCCTTCAGGGGGCTTTGATGAGAACCCCCTCGCCTCCCGGCTGGAGGCCTCCTGGGGTTCGGGGCACTTCCCATCAACCCGTCATTCTTCTGCCCCTGGGGAGCGCTCCTCTCCAGGGACAGGGTTGGCCTTCTCAGCTGAGGCCGCCTCCCCAGCGGCTCAGAGTCCGCTGTGGCCTCTCCAAGTTTCGTGCTCGGTGGGGGCGATGACGCGGCGGCCTCCTCCATTTCGACGTCAGCGCACGCTCCCGCGGACGCCCCGTCACCGCGGCACGCTCCTTCGCCGGCGGCGTGAACCTCGCCGCATCCACCTCCGGCGTCCCCTCCGGCCGCAGGGGGAGACGTCAGGCCGCATAGGTGGAGGCGTCGTCACCTCTGCCTCCCCCTCCTTCTCCTCGCAGTGCTCCTCTGCCTCAGGAGGCGGTGCCGCAGCCTCAGGAGATGAAGCAGTGCCCTCGGGAGGCACCTCGTCGACTGTACACGCTGCAGACGCCGCTGCAGCGCTGGGGATCTCTCCAAGCCTCCGAAGTCTCCGCCTTTTCGGCACCTCGGGGCCCCTGGAGAGGCAAAAGCTCAAAAACTCCTCAGGAAGCCTACGCAAGAACAAGCCAAACAGAAAAGGGAGTCGGTTCTTACCCAGATGTCTTGGCGCGGGAATCGACCCACACCGTGTTTGACGACCGCCACGGCCTCGGTGGCGCGGCCCGGCGCCGGACCCCTCGAGAGCAGCCTCGGCTTTCCTCTTGAGAGAAATGCCCGCTGGGCTCCCGGCGGCTCGTCATGAATGGCCTTGGAGCGGGGCTCGCAGTGGCCTGATGAAGCTCCGTCATCGTCGCTCTCCTCTTGCCCCTCAGCACGCTGCGAGGGAGCGACCACGAACTGGCCGCTGCTGCTGAGGAGGCCTCGTGGGTCTCAACTTCAGGCGCCGCGCTCTTCGAGGTGCTCGAGTTCTCCGCTGAAGAGGCAGAGCCTCCCGAGGCGCCGGTTGCGCCTGCGTCGGATTCCACAGGCGTTACCGTCGTCTCCCGTCGCCCTCAGCTGGCGCCCCCTGCGCCGCAGACTCAGGATCCTCGCGAGGCCCCACATGCCCTTGGGCACCAGGCCCCACTGGTCGAACTTCGGCATCGTCTGCACGAGCGAGACGCGGCCCCAAGATCGATCCTGTGGAGCGGGACCGCCTTATCGCCGGGCTTGGGGATATCTGGAGCCGTGAAGAGTCTCCATGATGGTGCGCACCTCCTGCTGCGTGAAGAGGTTGCGCTCAGGCGCATTTTGTCCCTCTGGTTGGAGTATAGCCACATTGCGTCCGCGTGCCTCTGGAGCGGAGCAATGCGGCGCTTCACGAAGTCCTTGGCCACCATCTGCCCGGTGAGGCCTGCCTCGCGGAGGTCCTTCAAGCGCCTCACCACGGGCCGAGCGCGGCTCCCTTGAGCGCCTTAGAAGACCAGCTCGCCCTCTTCGTCGGAGGCGCCTCGGGCAGTCAAGAAGGCGCTCCGGCTGCCGAACTTCATGAGGAACCAGCGCTTGCGGAAGTCCTCCACCTCTTCGTCACATTGGTCACAATGTTCTCGCCGTTCCGCGCGATGGGATGTACGTGCCCTTCATGCCCTCGGTGATGCGGAAGGACACGCACCCTGACCGCTCCTTGTTCGCCGTGAACCGGAGCGCATAGAAGCTGGGAAGAGGTCCACCGAGGGTGGAATGCCGATGTATGCCTCGCAGAGGTAGGCGAAGATGGCGAGGACAAGGATGGAGTTAGGATGGAGATGAAGGACCTGGATCTGGTAGCGCTCCAGAACCGCCAGGAAGAAATCGGAGAAAGGAGGCACGAGCCCGGCGAATAGGGTGTGCATGAAGATGGGGTAGAAGTCCGAAGGAGTTGTCCGCCGTCTTAAGCACCGTAGCGCCGTGCTCGTTGGTCGCTGAAGCCGCCATGTGACGCACCTTCTCCAGCTGCGCTTTCTTCTTGAAAGCGGAAGCCGGTCAGAGCCGGCTCGAAGTCGCCGACCTGCTGCGCGCGGCAGGTTCGCCGCCCTGCACCACGGCCTTGCCTTTCGAGGCCGCGGAGGCTTTCTTGGGCGCCATTGCCGCAGGATTGCGAAGGGGGAAGAGCGCCGGAGGCACAGAGCGCAGACGTCAAGAGCGAGGAGACGGGCGCGCAAATGATGCAGTAACTGCTGCCTGAACCGGCGCTGCAGGCTTTATTCCCCTCAGAGCAGTTACCGAGACGTGGTGGGACCCCCCACTACGCCCATCATCTCCGAAGAAAGTGTCGTCGCGGCGTAACTGCCCTACACGTGTCTCAGGCCGGCCGGACACTTTGGGCCCATGACGATTCGCCTGCGTCCATTGGACTACATCGTGCCCATCATGGGCCCGGGGGCTACTGTCGGCCCAGTGAAATCCAGGTGTGCTGGGCCTGTCCTCTCGGCCTCGACACTCGGTGGCGAAATTTGCGAGGCGAATTGCCTCGCGAGGGCTTTGAGGAAGCAAGCCTGCGGAGGCCCTCTCACACTGCTGCCCCCTCTTCAAGGAAATATCCCTGGGAGGGGTCAACGCCGAATTCTCTACAGGTATCCAAGCCCTCGTGGAGATCGCTTCGCTGCAAAGCAACCTCTGCAGAGCGCACATGGGCTCTGCAGCGGCCGCAGAGTGACGCGCGCCCCCTGCGCGCGGTGACGACGACGGCCGCAGTTGCCATTTTGGTGATTAAAGGGTCAACAAAGCTGTGCCATCCGCACCGGACTACAAGGTTTCCTCTTTGGTGATAAGGGGACCGGCCGGCGCTACTCCACGGCCAACGTCACCTGTGGGCACCCCCACGTTCCTCTGCGGCCCCAACTGGCCGTCCTGCATGGACGGTGGTTACTCTGCTACAGGAGTCACTTTACGCTCATGGACCGCGTCCATGGACAACCGGGCTGCGTGCACCGCGCTCTACCTTCTGCTCCACGTGACAGCCCTGACCACAGTGCAAGCGCAAGGGAGGGAGCACGGGGCGCCTATAAAAGGAGGACGCAGCACCGTAGCAAGGGATCGCATTCTCATTCCAGCATAGCCACTTACCACAAAGAAGAAGACCACCGCTTCCCTTCGTGTGTACACCATTGCCAAAGAGAGCCTCGGCAAGCTCATTGTACTGTAACCTCTACAAGCAGTGCAAACAGACAAGCAGGAGTAGCGGTATTACTCCACACGAGGGCCGTGAACCTGGGTACGGGCTGGTGTCATCTCTGTCGTGATGTCCCTCCAGTTGCTCGACGAGCACCGTCGCCGTGCAGGTTGAGGGTTTTTGACCAACGTGTTCAGCCCCTTACACGAACTCTCTTCGTGAGCTTGACTATCCCTGTTTTTCTGGGAGTCATTCTCCGACACCATGTACGTAGATTGATCGTCGTCGTCGAACTTTGGTTCTTCGTTGATCTCACGAGCAACGTACATCGGGGAATTACGAGCTCACGACACGAGTCCATGATGTTGGCCTCTGTAGCGTGATGACGGGCCGTTTCGCCCGTGCTATCCTCGCGACGCCCTGGACGTGAGGTCTGGCACTAAAGAGAACCGTGTCCTCTTAGCGACGTTGTCCCTCGGTCGGTGGATGCTCCTTGGTTAAGAGGTTGAGTGCTCCTTGCAAAATGTTTGTATGTTTAAATTTCGTTCAGACTGTTGTAAAGTATCGAGTTAATTTGAATGAAATGGCAACCTTGGTGCGATTTTTTGTGTGTGTGGGTGGGGGGGAGCTGTTGGGGGGCGCCATTCATTATGAAATAATAAGTTTGTTTTTTTGAAACGAAGGCAAAAGCTTTCCTTTTATATTAATATAGAAGGAGCAAACAACACACGGCCGAGGCCAAAGTAAAACTAGAAAGCGGTAAAAAGGGGACAACACGTATCAGCTATACCATCCACTCTCTCAGAAAGAAAGATCGTCATTTTTCAAACAGTCGTTAGCTCCGCCAGCTCCTTGCGCCTGCAAGGATCCAGTTCTTTCCCTCGTCTTTGATGCGCTGCCAAGCATCGCTGTCATAGTAAATTGTTGTTGAAACTTCGTGCATTACGCTCCTCAAATCTCCCAAGTGATGAGGATGATCGCCGGTCTTGACAACCCCTTGCGAGAAACCAAGGTCGTCTCGGAGATGGCCTGCCAGTATTCGCACACCGTAGTCCTTGTCGTGGCCCAAGTCAGCAAAGGTCCACACTGCAACCAAGCCGCGGCATCGCAACCAAATTCGTCTGGAGTAGCGACACTCAAATAGAGGTGCCTACCGTCTCCGGTTGTCACCTGCATAGTTTGGCAAGTGGGTTGGTAGGGCCACCCCCTAAGAGCGAGGCGATCAGGTAGGTCCAAAACCTGTTCTGGCACCGCCAGCCAAGCGAAGAAGGTACACTGGGAGGGGCCCACGTCTTCCAAACGATGTTCACAAAGAACATGGGTTGGCGCCAATGAACTGGGCCATATAGGCAGACTCGCCGTGTAGTTCCCATTGCTTGTCAAGGTCCATGTGATAGTGCAGCTGTTCCCGGCGTGAGGGTCACCTCCAGAATCAGGTCCCAGAGGTGGAGATACTGGGAGATATGCTCAGCCGTGAAGTTGTCCACTGATAGGTCAGAAATCTAAGTTGTCTAGAAGGGCACATGCACGCCCTATTCTTACGGCGAGAAGCCGCAAAGAGTTCGGGAGCATGGACTTCGGAGAGAGCCATCCAACCAAGACGATCCCCAGAAAGAAGCCTTGTGGCCATCCCCCACATGACCTTAGTAGCCGCATTGACAGACACCTATCCATATCAACGTTTGGCGTTTCCGATCCCACCCAAGGTTTTGTCTTCAGCAGTCCATTCGACCATAGCCAACGAAGCCTGAGCGCCCTAGAAACTTCTCCAAGTTTTAGGATCCCCAAACCGCCAACTGTTTGGGCGGCAAACCTTGTCCTAGCTGACCTTGCATTTTCCTCCGCTCACAGTTTCACTGTTGTTCCAGAGCATGCCTCAGCATAGCTTATCAAAAGCCTTGGAGCGTGCGCTTTCCGCCCGGATGCCGTCAGCAAGAAAATAGGGAGTGAAGACAATATGGATTTGACCAATGCCGAGCAACCCGCCCTGTTTTAAGAACTTTCCTTTCCAAGCGAAGCGGAGGCGAACTTGTCGATGTACGGTTGCAGATCAGCACGCGAAGCCTACCCAGGGATAGTGGCATCCCCAAGTACTTGATGGAAACTGCGTGACCGAGCAGGGAAATCGGCAAGAATCTCCTGGAGGTTTAGCTCTGAGCAGCAAATCGGGAGAAGGAGCTCTTGGCAACATTTGTGGACAAACCCGTAACCACGCCAAAATTTTCAGGTAGTGGCGAGGTTGAGATATCATTTTCCGCGGACCAAGAAATAGCAGCATCGTCGCGTAGAGGGAGACACGCAGCATCGCCATTCTGTCCGGGATGGCTGCAGTAAACCCAGCTTCAGTGGCCAACTCGAGGTTCTGTTTCAGAGATCAATGCCGATGTCGAAGAGTAGGGGGACAGAGGGTCTCCCTGCCTAAGTCCCCGACCATGAAGAATATTCAACCCTGGGGTGCCATTAAGGTGAAATACGCGAGGAAGCCGTTGAGAAAAGGATAACCATCTAGGCCCACCACCTAGGCGGGAAACCCCGACGCTGCATGATGTCGAGGAGGTAGTCCCAGCGCATAGAATCGAAAGCTTTTGCAAGTCCGGCTTCAGGAGTAGCATAGGAGTGGTTTCTGTGTAACCGCCTAGCCGTGTGGTGCTCTAGTTGACGAGAGAAATATATCCCCAGCAACAGTGCCAGAAACAATGCTTGTACGTCACACGTCAGTTGGGAACCCCAAGAGGAAGGTATGATGAGTGCAGCAGCAAGTTTTCCCTCAGTATGAAACCAAGGTTTAATCGACCAGTAGGAAAACGAGGTTTGCTTCGAAGGTGTTGGTGAAGGAGTGTAGTGCGGCGCAACACCAGGGATTCCGGTGCCAACGTGGAACCTGCACAACACAACAAATTACTTTGCCCCAACTTAACAGTGAGGTTGTCAATCTCACCGGCTTGCTGAAAACAAAGGGTTAAACGTATCGAATGGAAATGATGTTTGTTTGCATAAAACAGTAGAGAACAATGATTGCAGTAGATTGTATTTCAGATGTAAAAGAATGGACCGGGGTCCACAGTTCACTAGTGGTGTCTCTCCAATAAGATAACTAACATGCTGGGTAAACAAATTACAGCTGGGCAATTGACAATTGATAAGTGCATATAACATGCATGTGTGAGCTGTGGTGTCTACTATGAGATTCATTTGGGCATTACGACAAAGTACATAGACCGCTATCCAGCATGCATCTATGCCTAAATAGTCCACTTTCCGGTTAACATCCGTACCCCTTCCAGTATTAAGTTGCAAGCAACAGACAATTGCATTAAGTAATGTGCGTAATGTAAACAATACATTCATCCTTGAATAAAGCATTGCTGTTTTACCCCTAGTGGCAACAACACATCTACAACCTTAGAACTTGCTGTCACTATCCCAGGTTAAATAGAGGTTGAACCCAACTATCATGCATAAATACCCCCTCTTGGAGTTACAAGTATTCACGTGGCCAAGGCTTCAACAAGTAACGGAGAGCATGCAAGATCACAAATGACATAGACATGATAATATAATATTCAGCTCCACATAGGTATCAATATAAGTCAGATCCCAGCAAACACAACATGTAGCATTACAATAAGATGATCTTGATCATGATAGGCAGCTCACAAGATCTAAACATGATGGCACAAGTGGAGAAGACAACCATCTAGCTACTGCTATGGACCCATAGTCCAAGGATGAACTACTCACGCATCACTCCGGAGGCGGGCATGGCGATGTAGAGCCCTCCGGTGATGATTCCCCTCTCCGGCAGGGTGCCGGGAAGAGCTTCAGAACCCCCCGAGTTAGGGTTGACGACGGCGGCGGCAGCGAATATGTTCTGGATGAAAGGCTCGGTGTTTTAGGGTTTTCGTCTCGGGGAATAAATAGGCGAAGGGGCGATGTCGGCGGACCCCCGAGGGGCCCAAACCAAGGCGGCGCGGCAGTGGGCCCGCCCCCAGTGGTTTGGCCACCTCGTGGCTCTCCTTCCTCTCCTTCGGACTCCGTGTACGTGCTGGAAAAATAGGGACTTGGCCTTTTGTTTCGTGCAATTCCGAGAATATTTCCAGAAGTAACTTTCTGAAACCAAAAACAGCAGAAAACAGGGAACTGGCACTGTGGCATCTTGTTAATAGGTTAGTCCCAGAAAATGCATAAAAGTGATACGAAGTGTATATAAAACATGTAGCAAATGGTATAATATAAGCATGGAACAGCAGAAATTATGGATACGTTGGAGACGTATCAAGCATCCCCAAGCTTAGTTCTACTCGTCCTCGAGTAGGTAAAACGATAACAACAAATAATTTCTGAGGAGACATGCTTTCACACAATCTTGATCAATATATTGCAAGGCTCATGTCATGAATGAAGTGACTCAAAGCAATGATCTATAGTTTGCTAACAAATAGATAAAGAGTAAACAATGAATCATATAAGCAAAAACTTTTCATGAATAGTACTTTCAAGACAAGCATCAAAAAGTTTTGCATAAGAGGTAACTCATAAAGCAATAGATTCAAAGTAAAAGGCATTGAAGCAACACAAAGGATGATTAAGTTTCAGCATTTGCTTTCAACTTGTAACATGTATATCTCATGGATAGTTGTCAACATAAAGCAATATAACAAGTGCAATAAGTAAATATGTAAGAATCAATGCACACAAAGTTGACACAAGTGTTTGCTTCTAAGATAGAAAGGAGTAGGTAAACTGACTCAACATAAAGTAAAAGATAGGCCCTTCGCAGAGGGAAGCAGGGATTAAATCATGTGCTAGAGCTTTTTAAGTTTTCGAAAGCATATAGAGAGCACAAAATAAGTATTTGAGAGGTGTTTGTTGTTGTCAACGAATGGTAGTGGGCACTCTAACCCCCTTGTCAACCAGACTTTCAAGAGCGGCTCCCATGAAGGACGTTATCTCTACCAGCAAGGTAGATCATCCCTCTTCTCTTTTGTTTACACATGTATTTTAGTTTCTTTATAGATGACACTCCTCCCAACCTTTTGCTTACACAAGCCATGGCTAACCGAATCCTCGGGTGCCTTCCAACATTCACATACCATGGAGGAGTGTCTATTTGCAAAATTAAGTTGCTTACTGATAAATCAGGGCAAAACATGTGAAGAGAATTATTAATGAAAGTTGTAATTAATTGGGGCTGGGCACCCCGTTGCCAGCTCTTTTTGCAAATTATTGGATAAGCGGATGTATATGCCACTAGTCCAGGTGAAAGTCTGTCAGAAGTAAATGACAAGATTGAAAGATAAAACACCACATACTTCCTCATGAGCTATAAAACATTGACACAAATAAGGAGTAATAAAGTTTTGAATAGTTTAAAGGTAGCACATGAAATATTTACTTGGAATGGCAGGAAATACCACATAGTAGGTAGGTATGGTGGACACAAATGGCATGGGTTTTGGCTCAAGTTTTGGATGCACGAGAAGCATTCCCTCTCAGTACAGAGTTTAGGCTAGCAAGGTTGTTTGAAGCAAACACAAGTATAAACCGGTACAGCAAGAATCACATAAAAACATATTGCAAGTATTATAAGACTCTACACTGTCTTCCTTGTTGCTCAAACATTTTACCAGAAAATATCTAGACCTTAGAGAGAACAAATATGCATCCCAAGTCTCAACAAGCTCTACGGTAGTTCTCCACTACTAGGCTTTAACTACATGATGCAAGAGCTTAAACATGATCTACTTGAGAGCTCAAAACAATTGCAAAGCATCAAATCAAAACAAGACAATGATCTACAAGAATGCATATGTCTTTTCCAATACCAACTACTACATGTAGCATTTTCTTTCTTCCAAACAAACACCAATCAATTTATTTAAACATAAACTCTCCAAATGATAATATAATGCAGCAAGAGAGTATTTATAAACAAGTGCTAACAGCTCGAAGAGATGCATGAAAAACAGGAGCTAAAAGCACTGCAGTAGCTAGTTAAGAATACTCAACAAATATAAGTGAAGAACATGAGTATTCACATGAAAAAGCGGAGCGTGTCTCTCTCCCACACAAGGATTGCTAGGATCCGAATTTATTCAAACAAAAACAAAAATAAAAACACACAGACGCTCCAAGTAAAGCGCATAAGATGTGAAAGAATTAAAATATAGTTTCACTAGAGATGACCTGATAAGTTTGTTGATGAAGAAGGGGATGCCTTGGGCATCCCCAAGCTTAGACGCTTGAGTCTCTCTGAATATGGTTGGGATGAACCACGGGGGCATCCCCAAGCTTAGGCTTTTCACTCTTCTTGATCACATAATATCACCCTTCTCGCTTGATCCTTGAAAACTTCCTTCACACCAAACTCAAGACAGTTCTCATTAGAGGGTTAGTGCATAATCAAAAATTCTCATATTCTGTAATGATACAATCAATCCCAAAGCTTCTGGACATTAGCTACAGCCACCAATGCTTTGTGGAGCAAAGAAATCCACACAAACACAGTAAAAGAGCGAATGCAAAACAAAAGGCAGAATCTGTCAAAAACAGAACAGTCTGGAATGACGAATTTTTTCGAGGCACTTAAGTTGCTCAGATGGATCTGGCCTAAAATAATGAAAGTTGCGTACATATCTCAGGAATATGCGTGATTTTTCTCAGAATTTTTGAATTTTCTACAGGGAGATAAGCTCAAATCCGTGACAGCTAAAAATCTGTCACTGCGCAGAAATCCAAATCTTGCATCAACTTTCAATATAGAACTTTACTTGGCACAACATTGCGATAAAATAAAGATACAAAGGAGTTGCTACAGAAGTAACAAAACTCCTTGACTCAAAGAAAACAAAAATAACAGCAAATAAAAACGATGGGTTGTCTCCCATAAGCGCTTTTCTTTAACGCCTTTCAGCTAGGCGCAGAAAGTGAAAATCAAGTGTTGTCAAGAGAAGAAGCATCAACATCATAACTTGCTCTAACAATAGAGTCAAAAGGTAACTTCATTCTCTTCCTAGGGAAGTGTTCCATACCTTTCTTGAGAGGAAATTGGTACCTTATATTACCTTCTTTCATATCAATGATGGCACCAACAGTTCGAAGAAAAGGTCTTCCCAAAACAATAGGACAAGATGCATTGCATTCAATATCCATAACAATAAAATCAACGGGGACAAGGTTATTGTTTACTGTAATAAAAACATCATTAACTCGCCCCAAAGGTTTCTTCATAGCATTATCAGCGAGAAAAACATCCAAATAACAATGTTCCAAAGGTGGCAAATCAAGAATATCATAAAGCTTCTTGGGCAAAACCGAAATACTTGCACCAAGATCACACAAGGCATTGCAATAAAATCATTCACCTTTACCTTAATGATGGGTTCCCAACCATCTTCTAATTTCCTAGGAATAGAAGCTTTAAGTTTCAACTTCTCCTCCCTAGCTTGCAAAAGAGCATTTGTAATATGCTTTGTAAAAGCCAAATTAATAGTGCTAGCATTGGGACTTCTAGCTAATTTTTGCAAGAACATAATAACTTCAGAGATGTTACAATCATCAAAATCAAAATCATTATTGTCAATGGTGGTGGAACCATTGTCTCCAATAGTTTGAAAAATTTCAGCACTTTTATCAGAAAAAGTTTCAGCAGTTTTAGGCAATTTCAAACGCTTAGCAGAAGTAGTAGAGACATTACCAACACCAATAACATTACCATCAATAGTAGGAGGCTTACTAGCATGTGAAACATTAGCATTACTAGTGGTGGTGATAGTACAAACTCTAACTATACTATTCTCTTTTTCAAGTTCTTCCTCTTTTTCCCACCTAGCATGCAATTCAGCCAACATCCTAATATTATTATCAATTCGAACTTGGATGGCATTTGCTGTAGCAAATGACTTAATATCTTTAACTTCATTAGGCATAACTTTCAGTTTTAGAATTTCAACATCATGAGCAAGACTATCAACTTTAGAACAAGATCATCAATTTTTTCAAACTTTTCCTCAACAGTTTTATTGAAAGCTTTTTGTGTGCTAATAAATTCTTTAAGCATAGCTTCAAGATCAGAGGACACACTTCTATTGTTGCTGTAGGAATTACCATAAGAATTGCCATAACCATTTGAAGGATAAGGCTTATAGTTGTTGCTACCAAAATTATTCCTATAAGCATTGTTGTTGAAGTTGTTGTTTTTAATGAAGTTTACATCAACATGCTCTTCTTGAGCAACCAATGAAGCTAAAGGAACATTATTAGGATCAACATGAGATCTACCATTCACAAGCATAGACATAATAGCATCAATCTTATCACTCAAAGAGGAGGTTTCTTCAACAGAATTTACCTTCTTACCTTGAGGAGCTCTTTCGGTGTGCCATTCGGAATAGTTGATCATCATATCATCAAGTAGCTTTGTTGCTGCACCTAAAGTGATGGACATAAAGGTTCCTCCAGAGGCTGAATCCAATAAGTTCCTTGAGGAAAAATTTAATCCTGCATAAAAGGTTTGGATGATCATCCAAGTAGTCAGTCCATGAGTGGGACAATTCTTCACCAAAGATTTCATTCTTTCCCAAGCTTGAGCAACATGTTCATTATCAAGTTGTTTAAAATTCATAATGCTACTTCTCAAGGATATAATCTTAGCAGGAGGATAATATTTCCCTATGAAAGCATCTTTGCATTTTGTCCAAGAATTAATACTATTTCTAGGCAAAGAAAGCAACCATTCTTTAGCTCTTCCTCTCAAGGAGAAAGGAAAAAGTTTCAGTTTTATAATATCCCCATCCATATCCTTATACTTTTGCATTTCACAAAGTTCAACAAAGTTATTAAGATGGGCAGCAGCATCATCAGTACTAACACCAGAAAATTGCTCTTTCATAACAAGATTTAATAGAGCAGGTTTAATTTCATAAAATTCTGCTGTAGAAGCAGGTGGAGCAATAGGAGTGCATATGAAATCATTGTTGTTTGTGCTAGTGAAGTCACACAACTTAGTGTTCTCAGGAGTACTCATTTTGAAAAACAAAATCAAACTGAATTAAACAAGTAACTAATTTTTTTGTGTTTTTGATAAAGAGAGCAAACAAGACTAAATAAAAATAAACTAAGCAAGACAAATAACAAAGTAAAGAGATTGGGTGTGAGAGACTCCCCTTGCAGAAGCAATTCGGTTTTCCCCGGCAACGGCGCCAGAAAACGTGTTGGTGGCTCTAGTTGACGAGGGAATATCCCCGGCAACAGTGCCAGAAACAATGCTTGTACGTCACACGTCAGTTGGGAACCCCAAGAGGAAGGTATGATGAGTGCAGCAGCAAGTTTTCCCTCAGTATGAAACCAAGGTTTAATCGAACCAGTAGGAAAACGAGGTTTGCTTCGAAGGTGTTGGTGAAGGAGTGTAGTGCGGCGCAACACCAGGGATTCCGGTGCCAACGTGGAACCTGCACAACACAATCAAATTACTTTGCCCCAACTTAACAGTGAGGTTGTCAATCTCACCGGCTTGCTGAAAACAAAGGGTTAAACGTATCGAATGGAAATGATGTTTGTTTGCATAAAACAGTAGAGAACAATGATTGCAGTAGATTGTATTTCAGATGTAAAAGAATGGACCGGGGTCCACAGTTCACTAGTGGTGTCTCTCCAATAAGATAACTAACATGCTGGGTAAACAAATTACAGCTGGGCAATTGACAATTGATAAGTGCATATAACATGCATGTGTGAGCTGTGGTGTCTACTATGAGATTCATTTGGGCATTACGACAAAGTACATAGACCGCTATCCAGCATGCATCTATGCCTAAATAGTCCACTTTCCGGTTAACATCCGTACCCCTTCCAGTATTAAGTTGCAAGCAACAGACAATTGCATTAAGTAATGTGCGTAATGTAAACAATACATTCATCCTTGAATAAAGCATTGCTGTTTTACCCCTAGTGGCAACAACACATCTACAACCTTAGAACTTGCTGTCACTATCCCAGGTTAAATAGAGGTTGAACCCAACTATCATGCATAAATACCCCCTCTTGGAGTTACAAGTATTCACTGGCCAAGGCTTCAACAAGTAACGGAGAGCATGCAAGATCACAAATGACATAGACATGATAATATAATATTCAGCTCCACATAGGTATCAATATAAGTCAGATCCCAGCAAACACAACATGTAGCATTACAATAAGATGATCTTGATCATGATAGGCAGCTCACAAGATCTAAACATGATGGCACAAGTGGAGAAGACAACCATCTAGCTACTGCTATGGACCCATAGTCCAAGGATGAACTACTCACGCATCACTCCGGAGGCGGGCATGGCGATGTAGAGCCCTCCGGTGATGATTCCCCTCTCCGGCAGGGTGCCGGGAAGAGCTTCAGAAACCCCCCGAGTTAGGGTTGACGACGGCGGCGGCAGCGAATATGTTCTGGATGAAAGGCTCGGTGTTTTAGGGTTTTCGTCTCGGGGAATAAATAGGCGAAGGGGCGATGTCGGCGGACCCCCGAGGGGCCCAAACCACAGGCGCGCGCGGGTGGGCCCGCGCCCCAGGTGGTTTGGCCACCTCGTGGCTCTCCTTCGTCTCTCCTTCGGACTCCGTGTACGTGCTGGAAAAATAGGGACTTGGCCTTTTGTTTCGTGCAATTCCGAGAATATTTCCAGAAGTAACTTTCTGAAACCAAAAACAGCAGAAAACAGGGAACTGGCACTGTGGCATCTTGTTAATAGGTTAGTCCCAGAAAATGCATAAAAGTGATATGAAGTGTATATAAAACATGTAGCAAATGGTATAATATAAGCATGGAACAGCAGAAATTATGGATACGTTGGAGACGTATCACCGTGTTCCGCACGTACATGAAGTTGTCATGTATGCTTCTAGTCTTGACGAAAGCACTCTGACAGTGGGAGACAAGGTCATTCATCTTGGGAGCTAGACGGCGAGCCATTGCCTTTGCGATGATCTTGGGAATCACGTGGATCAAGCTGATAGGGCGAAAATCAGAGAGGGAGTCGGCCCCATCCTTTTTTGGCAGAAGAGCCACATTTGCAGAGTTGATGATATGGAAGTTGTTAATCGTTAGCTCCGAGAAGGCATCCATAACGCGCATAAGATCATGACTAATGATATCCCAGCAAGACGTGAAGAAGGCCGTAGTGTAACCGTCCGGGCCCGGAGCTTTGTCAGCCGGCATATCCTCAATTGCGTCTTTGATCTCGTCGAGTGAGAAAGGAAGAGCAAGGTCCCCAGCTCGGCAATCTGTGGGTTAATTGCAGCCCAGTTGAGATCCAAATTTCGCGGGGCAGCCGTCCCAGAGTCTGGGAGAAATGCTCAAAGATTAAGTTGGCCTTGTCCTCATGCGATGTGATCCATCCACCATTATGCTTGAGCTTCTGAATATGGTTCTTCCTGCGGCGCGAGTTGACGCGAATATGGAAAAACTTGGTGTTGGCGTCCCCCTCCCTCAGATTATTGATTCTCGATGCTTGTCTCTTGCGAGTTCTTTCCAGGACTGCAAGACCCATCACCCTTCGTTTAAGCCCAGCACGAAGAGCCTTCTCTTCAGCTGAAAGGGCCCTGGATTCCTGGGCCACGTCCAACTGGAGAATCACATCAGAGCCATGATGAACTGTAACTTATGGTCAGAGGATAGACTCCTACTCCAGGCGCGCAGCTTTCTGGCGGTGTGCTTCAGCTTGTGATTCAACACATGAACAGGCTGGGTGTGCGAGGTCGGCTCCTCCCAAGCAGCCTTGACAATATCTTGAAACCCTGGCATTTTAGTCCAGAAATTCTCAAACCGAAACGAAGGAGGGCGGCGCGGACAGCTCTGGTTTGAAAGCATTAGCGGACAGTGGTCAGACAGATTAGACTACAGCGCATTCAGAATATGGTTTCCGAAGGCGAGATCCCAGCTGGCATTGCAGAAAGCACGATCCAGCTTTACCAAGGTTGGGGAGTCACGCTCGTTACTCCAAGTGTATTTTCTGTTCTGGAGCTTGATCTCTTTGAGGTGACAAGTGTTAATGGCCTGGCGAAATTAAGATCAAAATATGAAGAGCTACTTAACGATAATATTATCCGAATGAAACGAAACTTTATCAGAATCGCAACAGATCATAGACGATTTACTGAATTGTTTAATTTTGAAATATTTAAATTTTAAGTTCAAATTTTGGGACGACAAGCATGGACGCTAGGGGAGCAGTTAACTCCGTCGGCGTCGAGGAGACACGAGCGTGCAATTTGCTTTGAGATTCCGTCTGCCGCGCGAGTTGGTCACATCGCAACGCAACCCCGCCGCCTTCTCCCCTCGTCGGCGCCGCCTCCAATCGCGCGACTGCAAACCCTATCGGCGCGCAGGCCGGCTCTCCGTCGAGGACGCGCTTCGCTCCACCTGGAACTTTTGCGGGGTGCGGCCCGGCGTTCAGGCTGCTCCCGGCCGTTGGCACTTCGGTCCGGCCAAAACTGGCTCCGGCGGTCAGACGGGAGAAGGAAGAGGAGCTGGAGCTGTTCCTCCATATGCGCCGCCGGAGCAGGTTTGGCCGGGGTGCAACCAGGCGTCAGCTTCGTGCTGCAGATCGGATCGGGGGCTTCCAAAGAATGGCAATTCTTCAGAAGGAACAGGACGCCATTAAAACAGAGGAGGACGCCATTCTTGTGGCTGCTGTGGTGGGCGGAGGGAACACGATGTGATATTGTTACTGCTGATTGACTGAAACGCCACAAGAAAGAAAATGTGTAATGAATTTGCAGCCGTCTCCGGTTGGTTGGACAACAAGTCAAAGCCAAGTGCCAACGTATAAAAGGGGAAGAGCCAATTGCAGCAGGCGACTCCAAAGCTGAGCCGAGCACGAGCACACCAGAGGTCCAGAGCTGCCATGGCTTTTCAGCAATCGGATGATGATGCAGAGGGGCTGGTGCGGATGACTTTGGCATACTTAAGATTTACTTTTCTAGCAACAAAGAAGTTGTTTTATTTAGTTTCTCCAGCTCTTCAGCAATCAGTATGCATCTGCACTTAAACTACGGTGGAACAATCTACAATGCAGGTTTATTATTATGCCTGGTAGCAAGTTCATGCGTTGGGAAATGGTAAAAATAAGCGACCTCGTGTCCAGAAGCTGACGGAAACAACTCATCAATCAAATTCAACCCCAGGACCTGCATCTGGCTAATGGAGACTCTTCACATTTAAATCAGAATCACAACATGTTTTTCTTCAGTCTGAATCCTATCAACCCCTTCTGTTTATATTTGCACTTTTGTTGAGTTGGTAAACGGCAATAGCCTGATATTGTCAATAAAGGTTTGAAGTTCAACCTGGGTGACAGCATGGATACCATTGCACAGTGTATGACCTTTCACTTGTTCATACAAAATGTAAGAAGGATGTACTGTATCAAACTACTTACAAACGAACGAAAGAATCAATCTAAGTTCAGGTATGTCCACAACGTGGCGATAACAGGAGAATGTATGTACCTCTTCCTAAGTCCCTAGTCTAGTGCAGTAAGCCTTGCGCTTGGCTCCACCTTCTTGTACAGATCCAGCGCCTGGCCCATTGCGTTGGGCTGTAGGAGCAACCGCACCGGTACTGACTGCTGGGATGCGTAGCCACAATACGCTGTAAAAATCTTGAATTCTGGGTTATTCTGGAACCTCCTTTTCTTCTCCACAAGCACAGCGACCATCGGGTGGACTCCGGCAGCGGCCAACAAGAACATGCCGATCTTATCGGCATGCACCTCGTACCTCCGTCTGACTGCCATCACGAACGGCAAGAGCAACAGAACCCTGTCAAGTATTTGGTCCTCGAAGCACAACACACCAGAAGAGTCGCGTGCAAGCACATGTCCGATCTATAATAAATTAAAAAAGAAACGCATCGTAAATCCTACATTTTTTGCTCATTGTTCTTAGCGAAATTAGAATTTTTCAGTATGTCGAAATAACAAAGGAAATACGACAGAGTATATCGTACCTCGTGCGCCAGCAGGGCGGCGATCTCGCTGTCGTTCTTGAACAAGTGAAGCAGGCCTGTGTGCACCACGATCTTGCCGGCGCCGGGGAAGACCCCCGTGTTGGGGCTGTCGCATCGGATCAGCACGACCTCCCACGGTAGCCGCTCCAGCCACTGGAGGCCTCGGTTCCTGACCAGACGACGGGGCCAACAAGGTGCCGGTCGCCGCTTCATCGGCAGCGGCGGCGTCTGCAAGCGGCGGCTGCTGCAGAACTCCCGGAGGCGGGAAAGAAGGGGGTGCGGCATCACCATTGTTGTACCTAGATGCGGCGAGAGAATACGCCGGTTCTTCTTTGCTCGCTCCGGCCGGCGAGTTCTTGCTGCGCGCGGGTGGTTTCTTGGTTTCTTGGAGTTCAGGCAGATGCAGGTTCTTGTTTCTTCAATCCGCTCGCCGTCCTGGATGACGAAGATTCTTCTCGCTCGCTCGTTGCCGCAGAGAGAAGATGCCGGTTCTTGTGTCGTCGCTCCGGCCGGCGAGTTGTTGCTGCGCGCGGGTGGCTCTCGGAGTACAGAGGCGATCGTGCAGAACAGAGGAGAGGAGAGCAGAGCAGACAGAGGGGGAGGCCGAATTTTGACGGCTTTTTATTTGGGTGGACCGTGCAACTTTGGCCCGACTTCAGCTCGGCCCACACTCGTTTGGCCCAAATATGGCGAGCTTTTTTCAAGCTCGGCTAGATCGTCCACCCTACTCCTTGGTCATGTGATGTTAAAAAAACGATACTCCTTGGTCTTGTCGAGCGCACCCTCGCGACAACACATTTTCCCCACATGTGCCCCATCCCCTACCTCCTTATCCCCATGCTTCCGCGCCTTGCTGCCACCGCATAGTCACCCGCCATCACCCCTAGCTCCGCCGCCGCCCAAGGCCACCATCCACCGCCCTGAATCCCACCCCACGACCACCATCCGCGGTGATGGTCCTCTCTTTAGAGCTCCATCGTCTCCCTCTCCCCTCTGTCGTCCGACACCCCAGGCCATGTCAATTTCGTCGGAATTCAAGCGTGCTCACCGATAAAACTCAATAGTATCAACTACAACGGGGTAATCAACACTGGGAGAGAGATCCGAATGAATAGTATAAGGTATAACCATATATGTTACAGCAGGACGAAGTGGATCGGCAGTGATGATGGTGCAGGTGGTGGAGATGTTGATGATGATGATCCTGGTGAAACCCGACGTGATGACGATGACGATGGAGAAGATTTCTCCCTCCGGGAGGGGATTTCCCCGGCAGATTGCTCCCTGCCAGAGTCTTCTCTCTCTCTCTCTCTCTCTCTCTCTATCTATCTATCTCTCTGGTTTCTGCCGTGAGACGGCGGTGGAGTAATTCTGCAAATCGTCCCCTATAAGTTTTAGCTCAACGGTAGAAGTACGCCAAAGGGGAGTGCTAGAGGCGGCCAAGGGTGGGGCCGCGCCCAAGGGTCGCCTGGACACCATGTGGCTCCCTCGACTTCATCTTCTTGCTCCTCCTCTTTTTTGATGAATAAATGATTTCTTATTTTCTCGTAATTTTTGCAGCTATGGAAATATGGTACCTTGACGTTGTTTTTTCTAGCAGAATTCTGACTCCTGCAGATAAATCCCAATAATTGCCAAACATGCAAAATAAAATAAAATAGCAGATCCAGTATGAAATATATCAATTAATAAAACAAATTATGATATAAATAGTGATGCAAAATGGACATATCACAACCCCCCCCCCCCCCCCCCCCTCCCAAAAAAACCCCCTTGGTCTTGTCGAGCGCACACTTGCGACAACACATTTTCCGCACATCTGCCCCATCCCCTACCTCCTAAAACACATGCTTTCGTGCCTTGTTGCTGCCACAGAGTCCCCCGCCATCACCGCTAGCTCCACCGCCCTGAATCCCACCCCACGACCACCATCTGCGGTGATGGTCCTCTCCTTTAGAGCTCCATCGTCTCCCTCTCCCCTCTGCCGTCCGACACCCCAGGCCATGTCAACTTCGTCGGAATTCAAGCGTGCTCACCTATAAAACTCAATAGTATCAACTACAACGGGGTAATCAACACTGGGAGAGAGATCCGAATGAATAGTATAAGGTATAACCCTATATGTTACAGCAGGACGAAGTGGATCAGCAGTGATGATGGTGCAGGAGGTGGAGATGATGTTGATGATAATCCTGGTGAAACCAGGCGTGATGACAATGATGATGGAGAAGATTTCCCCCACCGGGAGGGGATTTCCCCGGCAGATTGCTCCCTGCCGAAGAGTCTTTTTTCTCTCTCTCTCTAGTTTCTGAAATCATCCCCTGTAAGTTTTAGCTCAATGAGTAGAAGTACGCCAAAGGGGAGTGCCAGAGGCGGCCAAGGGTGGGGCCACGTCCAGGGTTCGCCTGGACACCCTATGGCTCCCTCGACTTCATCTTTTGGCTGCTCCTCTTATTTGGCGAATAAATGACTTCTGTACGGGATCCGGACGCCGCTGAGGCCTTCTTCGTGCCCTTCTTCTCCTCGCTCAGCTACATCGCCCCACACTATCCTTCGTTCGACTCATTTACCCCTTTGGTAGCAAAGTCATGTTGCCGATGATGTTGTACGCCCCTGGACTGAACTGCACACAACACTGGCCCTACTTGAACTGAAACATGTACTACTTTGTTGTTCCTGGAGTAGATCAGTTTCAGCATCGTTTGTACCCACACATTGAGCTAAAACCTGCAGTGGTACCTGTAGGACAAAAAATTGTATGTTCTGATTGCAAGCATTTAACTGAAACTGCAGTAGTGCAGTGCTGAAACTTGAGTGAAATTGCAGTAAAACTTTTTTTTCGAAAAGAGAGTCTCCCCTCCGATTTCTATTAATAGAAACCACAGGCTAGGTGTTCATTACAAGGAAAGTAAAAAGCAAGGAAAGTAAAATGCAGGAAAGTAAAACAACATCTCGAAAATTAAGCTCGAAACATCCACATGCGGATGAGGGCTGAGCAAAGTTTCTACAGACTAAAAGCTTCTAACTGCTAGTCTAAACTACCGCTCCAAAGCTTCCTTCCAGTCGAAGCTTGTCATCCTGCAATCCTCGGTACTCCGGGTCGCCAGCCTTTCGATGCGTTGAACACCTCATTTGCCACCCGCTCGATTAGCTTTGCTCCCCACATCAACGCCTCTTTGTTTGCTTGATTTGTCTACAGAATAGACCAGGACGTAATCCAATGAGAAACTAAGTGAATTATCCCAAAAGGGTCTTGAATCTTCTTTTTTTCGAAGCAGACTGCATTTCTAGTATTCCAGATAGACCAGAATACAGCTGCTATTCCAGTTATTACCATATTTTTGCTTTCTTTGCCAAAACTGTTTAGCCAGGGTCCGAAAAGGTTTTGCACACTGTCCGGGATATTGCAGAAACCATAAGCGCAGCAAAGAACGCTCCAAATCAGTTTTGCAACCGAACATTTGAAGAAAAGATGTTCCACAGATTCTGGGTTTCCACACAAATGGCACTGTGTGTTACCAATCCATCCCCTTCTAATCAGGTTATCCTTGGTTAGTATACTGTTACGGAGAACCAACCACATGAAAATTTTAATTTTATACGGAAGTTTTGATTTCCTCATGAATTTGTGTGGAAATCCAATCTCATTCAGACTAAGTTCTCTGTATAGAGACTTAACCGAAAAAATTCCATCTTTTGTTAGGGACCATCTAATACAATCATCTCCTTGTCGCATTCTTACCTCATGGTAAGATTGTTGTACATTTCTCCAAAGATGTAAAGTATCTCCCATCAAAGTTCTTCTAAAAGTTAAACGATCCCATCCATTTCTCATACCATAATCAACAGTGACATTTTTCTGTCTACAAAGACTATATAGCCTGGGACATCTCATTTTAAGGGGTTTATCATCGACCCACCAATCTTCCCAAAACCTGGTGTTTTCACCGTTTCCTACTTCTTTTTTACAATACTTGTAAGAGATCTCTTTAACCCCCATCACACCAGACCAGAATTGGGAATCCCCAACTTTAGGTCTGATCCCAGAGATACATTTCTTCTTGACATATTTATTTCTAATGATCGTTTGCCATAATCCATTTTCAGTTTCAAGTTTCCACCGCCATTTCGCCAAAAGGGCTTGGTTCATCAAATCAATATTGATGAGACCTAATCCCCCTTGATGTTTGGGCTGGCAAACCACGCCCCATCTAACTAAGTGATATTTCCTCTTATCTTTTTCCTCCTGCCAAACCAATCTGGCCCTGAAATAATCTGCTCTCTTCCTGACACCAACCGGCACTTTATAGAACGACATCATATATAAAGTCATGTTTGATATACAGGTCTGGGCTAAAGTCGCCCGACCTGCTATGTTTAGCAATCTGCCAAAATAATCGGCACATTTTCCTTCTATTTTCCTCTCTACCTGTCCCCGTCTTTATTTCTAATTCTGACTTTGTGAACAGGAATACCTAGGTATCTCATAGGTAATGTCCCATTAGGACAGGTGAAAATTGTTTTGTATTCCTCACATTTGTTTATTGCATTTCCAAAGAGGAAAAGTTCACTCTTGTAGAAATTAATTTTTAAACCCGACATCTGCTCAAAGGCACATAGGATGAACTTTAAGTTTTTCGCGCTAGCAATATCATCTGGCAACATGAAAATAGTATCGTCAGCGTATTGTAGCATGTTTATCCCACCATTACTTTCTTCAACCAAAATCCCATTTACCAACCCGGTTTTCTTAGCATTGTCCATTACAATTGCAAGAGCATCTGCTGCTAAATCAAACAGCAGAGGCGACATAGCATCTCCTTGCTGCAAACCTTTATGTGTAATGAAATATTCACCGATAACATCATTCACTCTAATCGCAACATGACCTCCTCTCATAGTTTTGACAGTCAATCCAGATAGCCCTTAAGTTTTAGCATTTTGCAAACAAAGGGCCATTTAATTTTATCATAAGCTTTCTCGAAATCCACTTTAAACAACACAACATCCTTTTTCCCAGTGTGTGTACTATTTAAAGCTTCATGTAAAATGGTTACTCCATCCATAATAAACCGTCCTTTAATAAAGATAGTTTGAACAGGCGAGATCACCTTATTAACCTTTTTCCAACCTTTTCATTAAGGTTTTCGTGAAAATTTTAAAACTCGCATTCAGCAGACAAATGGGCTGAACTTCTGTATCTGTTTAGCATCTTTGCACTTAGGAACAAGTGTAATGATGCCATAATTTATTCTAGCTAAGTTGAGCTGTCCTGTGTGGAAATCATCTAGCATTGCTTTCAGATCCCACTTAATTAGTTCCCGGAAAAATTGATAAAATTCTGCAGTGAAACAATCAGGCCGGGGCCTTATTGTGTTCCATAGAGAAATTACTTCCTTGACCTCCTCAATAGTGAAAGGTTTTATCTGGTCTATCTTTTCATTTTCACTGATCATTGGTACATCACCAAATTCTACATTTATACAAGAAACTTTGGTTGACCGAAAAGCTTCCTGTAAAAATTCGTGATATAGTCTCTTAGATTTGCTTCCCCTTCAATGATCCCCTCCTCTTGTTCAAGAGACAGTATGCGATTTTTCCTATGCCTCCCATTTGCCTTGGCATGAAAATATCTAGTACTCATGTCTCCTTCTTTAATTTCTTTATCTTTGCATCTTTGCCTCCATTTTAATTCTTCCTGTCTCAGCAGAAAATCTAGTTGAGAGCGGAGCAATTTCTGCTCCTGCCTCATGTCCAAAGTTAAGCCAATATTTTCACTAAGCTTGTCTATACTATCTAATTTTAACAGAATCTCACTTTTATGTTTTAGCAGTAAACATAATTGTAGCAGTAAAACTGTGGAGTGAAATTCAGTTTGCTTAAATAAGAACTGAAACTGCTTGCAGCTTGCACTACTTGTTTATACTCATGCAATATTTAGTGGTGCTAGAGGTGCTTGTATTATACTCCTGCTTGTCACCGAAAAAAATTCAACATAACTTGTTGTCTATCTTGAATATCTGCTGTTACTCACTGGACGTATTATTTTTAAAGATGAATTGGGGTACTCCTGATTTTGTCCCAGCATGTAGTGAGTAAACTCTTTCCATTCTGTTATGCTCAAATCATAATGAGTAAGTTGTGCTCCTGATGGTTTTTTCATTTGCTTCCTTCTGACCATCAACAAAATAGAAAGAAAATGGTGGAGAGCTTTGCATTGCATCTAATGGCATATGAATAATTTTGCTCATTGCCTCTAAAGGGTTTGCACAGGTCATAAGATGCAACCTCACTTCATATCTAAACAAAGCTCGTAAAGTGGTACATATGCATTTAAGTAGAGTGGTGGTGGTTTGGTTAAGTAGAGTACACTGAAAATTTAAACTGTAGGAGTAGTTTCTTCGGCCAACCTGCTCTCTCAGTTGAATTCAGGAATCATGCATGAACTCCTTGGCTATTACAGAGTTTATGCACTGAATATTTGGTACCATTGTACACTGAAAATTTGGTACCATTGTAGGAGTGCTTAATGAGTACAGTGTTTTTCTCTGCTCTTATATCGTTGGAATAGAATAATACTGAATTTTGCTTGCTGGAACAAACTGCTTGTAGGCATATGAATAATACTGAATTTTGCTTGCTGGAACAAACTGCGTGTAGGCCTATGAATAATACTGAATTTTGCTTGCTGGAACAAACTGCTAGCTAGGCATGTGAATAATACTGAATTTTGCTTGCTAGACATATGAGTTTTACTGAGTTTTGCTTGCTGGAGTGGAAGATATTTCTAGGAAACTTTGCTAGCAATATTGCTAAAAAATGCTGTTCCTGAAACTTGAACACAAATTCAGTAGTGTTGTACTCGTGTAACTTCTTGCATCTATAATAAGACCCCCAGGAGATGCTGGTTGTTGGCAGGGATGCAATGCATTTCCCCGGGTCTTAAGCATGAGATTGAACATATGAGATGTGTTTATCCTCTGATTCTGTCGGCATCGATTTAAAAGGAGTGTTGCAACTTGTAAGGATATGGCAGACCTGAGCCAAGTGATTTCAGAACAACCTGACTACCATTTTAGCTGAAGGATATGGAGTAAAAGTGAACTGAAACTATCGCATAGGATTACCTTTTTTCTGAAGTTTATCTGAATTCAGTTGGTTAGAGTATGTTTTTGGTTGTTGCACATCCTGTAAGTTGGAGTATATTCTGAACTATCGCATAGATTTTTCTTGGTTGTTGACATACTGTAGGTTGGAGTATATTCTGAATTATCGCATAGCTCCTCGCCGCCATCCAGGAAAAGTTCATCTCCCACTTCACAGTCCGTAAGTACACCGCTGCGACATGCCATGCCTGGTGCTAGTGTGCTATGCGTTGTCCTTTTGGTGGTTTTGTAAAGATTTAATGGTGGACGCAGGCAAGCTTGGGAACGAGGAGATGAAGCTCGTCGACGCGGCGAGCGGGACCGGGTATTTGCCCACATAGGAGGACAAGGACAGCGACTGGATGCTCATGGGAGACGTCCCCTGGAGGTGAATTTTCTGTGCCTTCTCTATCTCTTATACGAGTTAAATCCACATGTAGTTGCAGTTGCAGCTCGTGCTGCTCTTCAGCCACCCGGTGAAGTTAATTGAAGCCAATTATACTACTGGGATGGTAATTACAGTTTGACATGCAGAGTCAGAATAGTGCTTGCAAGTTTCAGTAGTTTAGTGTAGTAAATTCAGTAGGAGTATTTGCTTGCAGTAGTTTTAGGAAATTTCTTGCTTGCAGTAGTATTCCTAAAGCTGCTTGCTCATCTCAGTTAAGTACCGATCATTCTTTCCGGAGTGAAATTATAAAGATTTGGGTGGTGAGCTAAACTACTAGTTCAACTCAGCTGACCTGTCTATCCAAAGAGTATTACTCCATCAAAAAGCTGCAGTACCTGATTTAAGTAGTATCGATTGTTCTTTCCAGGGAGAAATGATAGAAATGTGGTTGTGTGCTGCCTCCTGTATAGGAGTAGTACAGGTTATGTACAGTTACACCGGTTCAGTAAGAAATGGATGTAGACATTGAATATGATTAGTTAGGCCTCGATAGAATGGGGATGCAAGTGCAATTCGCTGATACTCCCTAGCTGCCATTAACTCTGAATCCTCAAACATGTCCAGTGTTCTGTCATCAGCGTTCATTTGTAAGGCATGGAGCCTTGCCTACTCATCTTCAAGAAGGGAAAGAGTTCATCTCTTACTTGCTCAGTTCCCCTTACTTTGTTATGTGTTCCAAAAATCTAACTCGCCTATCCATCCTATCAATTTGATTGCTCTCACTCATGTATCCAGCCCAACAACATCTGTGTGGAACCTGATTGGTAAATGTTGTTCAAGCATTTCGTGTTCCTTTTTGTGTTTCAGTTGGCATGACATTGAGGTCTAGATCAAAATCATCTTCTGTTGGTGACTGTTCAAGTCGATCTGCTGATGGTGATTTGCCATTTTTACAGATTCGCTGTTGGGGATTTTGTTCAGCTGCTGGTGAGCTCTTGGACCGAGTTGCTGCCTAGGGCCTGACTTGGTGCCTGGGGGCGAGAAGAAGCAGGGGCGACGAGGAGAAGCTGGCGAGTAGGATCTGTCCAGGACATGGCGATCTGTAGTACCCTGTGCCTTGTGGCGACGAGGAGAAGCAAGCAGACACGTCGGGAGAAGGAAGCAGCCACAGGCACTTGAGACGCAATAGGAATAAATGGAGAACAAGCTACAAGAATATCTGGTCATCTGTACAGAAGTGCTTGAGCTTTTAGATGTTGGGTCTAACCAGTTGGCTGATCTATGGACCGAATGATCTAGAGAGTTTATCTATTACCACATTAATTCCATTGCAAATGTTAGAGTTTGTGCAGAGGCACATGTTAACATACTTATCTTAGAATGTGGTAGTAAACTAGGATATGATGAGTTTCTCAAAGGAGCAATCTCCGAGGGCGAAGACTCTTTCTCACTTGTTTCTCTCTGTTTCTTGTGCCATGAAATTAAATTCCAGCATCTTTATCTCAAATATTATAGTGTGTTTTTTGTGTAGTCACATCAAAATTTATAAAGGTTAACCTAGCATATAGGAAAAACATATGACATATATAAATTATATACAAAATCAAGTACAGAGTGATATATTTGCAACTTTACCTGGGCAGACAACCAACAAATCACTTGATGTATATAAATCTACAGTGCAGCCTATACTACTCCATATATCCATAATAAAGGAATATGCATAGGCCTAAATAATAGCACGTACCTCCGTTCCATAATACTGTAGCGATTTTAATTCAAATTTGAACATAAATTATGAAACGGAGAGAGTTGATGCGATCTATTATTATTTGCTCGAGCTTTTCCGCGATTGGAACAACAGCAAGAGGCTGCCGGCGGCGAGCCCTGCGACCTGGCTGTAGGCGGCGCCCTTGAGCGCCTCGCAGGCCGCAGGGAGAAGAGGGTGTTGGCGCCACCCCAGGTGGCCACCCCTTTGTTCGCTCGACTGAAAAACCATGACACACACACACACTCGCACCGGCCCTCCCAATAGCGTAATTTTTACTAAATATGACCCTTTTGACAAACTAAACACATATCTGGTCTGTTCTCAAAACTATTTCCAAATCTGACCCCTGAGGTAGGATGGAGCCGAACATGCCTCTGTTTTAACTTTTTCATGTCCTTCGAAAAATTACGAAACCAAAACAAATGGCGCCGAACTACACAACTTTGGTGTCGACCTCAAGGGGTCAGATTTGGAAATAGTTTTGAGTAAGGACACAGATGTGTTTACTTCGTCAAAAGGGCTAGATTTGGCAAAAACAAAAATACCCCAATAGTGGCAAGTTCTTAGACAAGCCCAATAGTGTGTTTGGGAAACCGCTACGCGCTCCGTTGGTAGGGAGGCAATCGGGCATGCCGCAGCCATGGCAACGTGTGCCACGTCGGATACAGAAGGGCGGGACCGGCCCGCTGGTGGGACAACCACCCCCTCTACGACGTCATGGGGCCAGTACGGATTCGTCGTTTCGCACAAGCAAAACATTCCCTAGGTGACGCTGCCAAGGTCGTGCCTGCTCGTCCCCAAGCAGGAGGCCAGCTCCTCACGCATGCCGACGTCACCCTCCGTGAAGACCAGTACGGAGGCGCCTTGGTCAGAGCTGCTGCGAATGTAGGGGCGTGACCATCCGGGATTTCGGCCCGGTCAAGGTCAAGGACGAGCCAGAGGAGGCGATTCGTGGCAAGAAAAAAAGCGCCACGCCACCACTGCCGGTACGGCGAGAACTGACAGAGGAGGAGCGTTGAGGCCTTGTTCCAGCTCAAGATCGCCAACTCCAAGATGCAGTTGTTCGAGACCATCCTCCCGGCCAGAAAGGAGTTTGCGGACCGGTGGTCCGCCTTCATGAACGACATCATCGTCATTCTAGGCAATGGCGGAAAGGAGGAGGTCGCGACACCGCCTGGAGGCGTTGCCGAGATCAAGGAGGAGCCGGAGGAGGCCGCCGTGGTCAATGCATTCAACTGGGACCGTTTTGACACCGGTCTCTATGTTTAAGGTTAGGTTTTGAAAAGTCCAATTTTTGGACGAACATAGGCTTTCTTCTTTTCTTTGCACATTGAAATTTTATTACAGTGTGTTTTTTGTTTAGTCAAATCAAAACATTATAAAGGTTAACCTAGCATATAGGAGAAACATATCTTATAAATTAGAGTGAAAGGCACCAGAGGTCACGAAGTTGCGCGAAAAGTAAGGATTGGTCACCAAGTTGAAAAACCTCAAAACGAGGTCACGAAGTTGTGGAGTAGTCAATTTTTGGTCATTCCGTCACGGTGGGCGTCAAGTTGCTGACGTGGCACTGTGTTTTTTTACAAAAAAACACCTTAAACTTTTATATATTCTAATTGTTAGGTCCTTCTCCATATTTATTTTCGAGTAAAACGCACCAGAGGTCACGAAGTTGCGCAAAAATTAAGGATTGGTCACCAACTTGAAAAAGCTCAAAACTGGGTCACGAAGTTGTGAGTTAGCCAATCTTTGGTCACTCCGTCACGATGGACGTTAAGTCGCTGACGTGGCGGACTGTTTTTTTACAAATATCCCCTTAGAATTTTGTTTCTTCTAATAGCTAGGTCCTTCTCGATAAATCTGGGCACAGTTTGGTCTCAAATTTTATTTTTGCTCGCTGTCGTCACCTCACCGTCGCGTCCAATCTCCCGGTCTCCGACCTCCTCCTCTCCCTCCCTCCTCCTACCTAACCTCCGATGGCTGCCCGCTCGCGCCCTCCGCGCCCGTCGTCTCCTTCCCGCCCTCCGGCTCCCTCTAGCCGCCGAGCACGGTGCAGTGGCGTCGTTCGCGCGGGGCAAGGCCCTCAGCATAGTGGCGCACGGGCGCAGGACAGGAAGGGCGCATGACAGAGAGCCGTCGTGGAATCGGTCGGCTGCCCCCAACCTCGCCGCGCTGCAGGCTACGACTGCGGCGTCATTCCCGTGCTGCTCGGCGAGCCGTGCGTGGACGCCGACGCCGGACGCCGCTGCCGGACGCCGGATGTAATGCACAGAAGAGATGAACTGCTCCACGCGCCGCACCAGTTTATTTGGAGTATTTGTAAGATGAAAAAAAATCGAAAAAGACCTAATAATTGGAAGAAACAAAATTCTAAGGGGATATTTGTAAAAAAAACAGTCCACCACGTCAGCGACTTAACGTCCGTCGTGACGGAGTGACCAAAGATTGGCTAACTCACAACTTCGTGCCCGGTTTTGAGCTTTTTCAAGTTGGTGACCAATACTTAATTTTTGCGCAACTTCGTGACCTCTGGTGCGTTTCACGAAAATAAATATGGAGAAGGACCTAACAATTAGAATATATAAAAGTTCAAGGTGTTTTTTGTAAAAAAACACACTGCCACGTCAGCAACTTGACGCCCACCGTGACGGAATGACCAAAAATTGACTACTCCACAACTTCGTGACCTCGTTTTGAGGTTTTTCAACTTGGTGACCAATCCTTACTTTTCGCGCAACTTCGTGACCTCTGGTGCCTTTCACTCTATAAATTATATACAAAATCAAGTGCACTTTCGCTTGAAAGCAAAACTTTCACCAGGGTGGCCATTTAAAAGAAATCTAGCAGAACCCGAGTATAAAATGGATAGTAGCCAGCGAATTTATCTGCTGTAAAACCCCTGGCTTCTAAAACGTTAAGCATACAAATCCCAACTGACGCTGTCAAGCCTTTTGGAAAGTCCAAGTTTAGAACAAACATAGGTTTTCTTCTTTTCTTTGTGCATTGAACAAATTCAGTGGCCAACATGAAAGTTTCAGCGACGGCCCTGCCTTAATGAATCCCGACTGCATGCTATGTATGAGGTTAGGAATTTAGGTCTGCAGTCTGACAGCCAGAATCTTGGTAAGTAATTTTGGCAAACTATGCTTCAGGGAAATAGGGCGGAAGTGTTTAATCTCCACAGGCGTACACATTCTATCTCATGCATGCATGCCAGCTAAAACGAACAAAACGAAATAGCCGAAGCCGCTTGTAGAACGAACCACCCGCTGCATGCTCGTTTTCTAAACTTCACTAAAGTATAGAATTGTGAAGAATTAAAGGCCAAATATTGTTCGAACTTTATAATCTCGATTTTCTCTAGCTCTTTTAATTTTCCCCAGCTCACCTTCCATAAAAAAAATTAGCTCGCATGCATGCATGAGAGAGGAATCCGTAGACGCGTGAAACATGAAACGGAAGCGTGCGAAGACTCGGGCCACCTGGACGCATGAAACATGAAACGCAATTTCTTTATCTTGGTTGACCTCGTTCTGGCTTATCGCGCGCGATGCGAATCCAACGTCGTGCGCGAGGCGACGTGGATCAGTTCGTGTGGGGGCAGTTGCGTTGTGTCCAGCATTTTACTCGACCGTTTCTCTCTCTCCCGCAGTTTCCCCACTCGCCACCCCTTCTCCGACGATTCCCGCTGGATTCGTCGCCATCGCAAGTTCCGCGACCGCCGTCGGTAGGGAGAAGGTACTGGAGCACAGCTCACACCCGTCGGAGTGGAGGATTTGGTCGGTGGTGGAGGGATCAAGAGCTCCCGTGCTGAGGGTCTCACCGGCGACGTCCGATCTACGAGTTCGTCGATTTTCTTCAAGGACAGGTAAGAGCACGACGCCTTAGGGTGTTAATATCGTCCGTATGTGTGCGTTTTCCACGCACAGATCATTGGATTTGGACTAGTGATTTTGACTGTATCATTGGATCATCATTGAATCGATTCCTATCTTTGCGACAGATCCAAGAGCGGGTCCCCTGTGAACACCATCTGGGGATTTAGCAGGTCAGTAGATGATACGTTTTCTATGGATTTTTTTGCTGCATGTAATTTTGTTTATGTACCAGAATGGGGTACTTGAACCAATAAGGCACTAGATGTAAGTGTAGCATGACCCATTTTTCCTATGTTAGTTCGATGCTAGATGTAGGCTTGAGTCCTGCTGTTTTTGCAAACCATAATCATGAACCATTTTCAATGTTTACTTCGAATACCAGATATAATTATGTTTTTTGCAGTTGCAATACGGGAGCCGGATCCATTTTTTAATATAAGTCTGATGCTAAATGTAAGTTGATCTCCAAGTTAAAACTCATACACATGGCACATCCAACAATCACAGCCATAAAATTTACACCATAGCTAAAATGTTAGTTTGAAATATGCAGTAGAAACCCATAAAACATGTTAAGAATCATGTTGTGAAGGTTTTCAGTATCCATCTACAATTTTTTGTCACTCTGTACATGCTTGTTTTTTCAATAATATAGTAATAATTAGTTCTACACCTTATCATCTACAATCTTCAACTCTTGGTAGCAATTCTGCAAGATTGTTGGTGTCACTGCTCATACAGGCCCAATCAAGTTAACTAATTACATCTCAGAACTGAGAAAGCATCTAATGGTTGAGCTCGCCCAGCACCACCGAGGTTGCCTGCAAGCCGTTCGTGGATTCGGGCGGCGCGTCGAAGCATGACCCGTTGAGCCTCTTGGCCGACGACTGGTGTCTGGCGGTGGCGCACTCTTCCGGGCTCTCCGGCTTATGTCTGTTCTGGAGTTACATACTGAGAGAAAATGTAAGTTAAAGGCCTTAATTTTACTTGCTGTCAATGGATCCAAGTGAAAGCTTTTACTTGCTGCAAATACCAAATAGTACTACTAAGACCAACTTACATTTAGTTTCAGCAGTTTTTTAATCAAAAATAAAGTTCTTTAGTTGATGCAAAAAGTAGGATCCTGGTAACTACATGAAGAGTAACTAGATGTAAAGCATTTAGTTTCTGCAACTTAGGCTGTCTCGAAAATCAGGTTAGTTGCAATTTTTTGTGCAGTCTTAAGCTGTCAGCTCATAGACCATACATGTGAGAATTGTTCATTTTTCTGCTCCTCTATCTGAATATTACATGCTAGGAACAGGATGGGGTACAGTCTGCACTTCAACATGCTGGGAATATTACATCATACATTTGTTTGGAGTAATTTATGAAACAAAATTTCACAACTGAACTATAATTTCATTGTAAAGCAATCTATTTTTCTTGCTGCGATTTCCCCTTATAGTTCCGATGCACTTGATCTCACTATTCTGTCCTAATTTACATCCCTGTAATGGTATAGACATGATATCTTTGTCAAAAACATCAAACATGTGCATGTGCTGTCCAAAACTGTGCTATGTAACAACAACAACAACAACAAAGCCTTTTTTCCCAAACAAGTTGGGGTACGCTATTTTGGGTTTCATCTCCATAAGAGTGGCTGGGTTTTTTTCGTTGGCTTGCCAAGCCTATCACAACCCTCCTCCTTTAGCCGGGCTTGGGACCGGCTATGTTGAGACAACATAGGAGAAAATGAAAATATATTCCTGTGTTATTTTTGTAAAGTTGTAATGCAAAAATCCAAGCATGTTATTGCCTAGTCCCTATCAGCAATTTTTTAATAAAAAAACTGTGGGGGTGTAAACTTGTGCCTTTGTTGTAGAAAACGCTGGGTGTAAAAAAGCATGTCAATTTTAGTTGATACAAAAAGTAGGATCCTGGTAACTACATGAAGAGTAACTACATGAAAAGTCTTTTAGTTTCTGCAATTTTACTTCCTCTAGTCACATGAAAAGTATCTGGTTTCATTTTTAAGTAATTCATAGCAATTTACGGTAACTTTGCATTTTTTCTCTCTTGGAATTTTACATCGTTCCTCTACTAAGATAATTTATGTGTACTAGGTAGTTTTTGTTCCTGCCCTAAAAAATCCATATGTTTTGTGACAAAAAAAGATTAGTTATAATCTGTGTCCAGTTTTAAGCTGTCAGCTCATAGCTCATACAAAACTTGACAATTGTTCATTTCACTTCCTTTCTCGGAATCTTACATCATGGTCTATAATTTTACGTACTGAAACTAACTTCTTTTTTCTGACATCAAGTAAACTGTCAAAGAACTTGGTAAAATGATGAGATACAGTTTGTACTATAACATGCTATGAATATTAAATCCTACGTTTTGGGAAGTAATCTATGTAAAAAAAATCACAACTAAAATTGTAAATTCATTGTTATTCAGATCGTGGTCGAAACTGTAAAATTATAACGTTTTGGGAATGAGCTCGCCGTAAGCCAGATCGTGGTCGACCACGACCTAGCAGCGTCCTTTTCTAGGTGTAAGTTATTTGTTTTGCTATCTAAACTGCCACTAAAATGTCTTTTTCCACTGCACATGTAAGTTTTTGTGCAATCCATAAGCATGAACCAAAACCGAATTGGGTATATAGATGTAAGTTTTATTCTTTGTTGTAGATGCATTTTTTTTTGGTTTTGTGATCTGCCACTAAATGTTAGATGTATGGTTTTGGGTGAGCTCTTTCAGATGTCTTTATCCCCTGGTATAGGAATGATATATGATGCTAGATGGATATGTTTGTTGTAAGGCATTATGTAAGTATGAACCAATTTTGTATGGAGTGTCAGCGCCCCTGTGCCCATGCTAGTTTCCCGAACTTAAGTGTACAAGGGATCAGGTAGTTGTAAGTTTTCATGGACATTTTAAAGCGCAAAGTAAACTCAATGACTTGGAGCAGAAACTAGTGTCATGAAATCTCACTTCCAGGCTATACATAACATCATTGAAACTTTAGATCATAGAATTTGGTCCAAAACAAAAGTAGTATGTTGTGCCATGTTTTAGTCGATCACCCGGATAAATACTTTACTTTCAATTGAGAAAGCATGCATCTATTTTCTTGTACTTCATAATTTTTACTTACAACGGATCATTCCTCTACCTTGTTTTGTATATTACTTACAACATATCATTCTCTAACTTTTCTTTTCCTTTTCGTGTCACTGTAATGCAGGTTCAACACGATCTTTGTCAGTCCTGCAGTTCCATCTTTTTTGCGAAAAAATGTAAGTTTCTTAGCTGGGACTTACAATTTTTTGCTTGTGCTCAAAATTGGATCAAAATAAAACTGCTGAGAACAAAATGTAAGAGAATTAATTACTGCAGCAAGTAATGTCCTTTGTTTAGCTAGATTTTTCGACTAATCGGGGTGTCTTGTACTGTAATAATCATGTAAGAAACAATTACTGCCAGCTACACATCTACTGTAAGTTATCAGAAACATGGCAGTTTTCTGTAGTTACATTATAAGCCTGAGAGATTTGTATTTCTACACGCAATTTTTTACAGTTAGATGATCCAGATGTAAAATAGCTTAGGGATTCCTGTTTTCTGAACAGGGTTTCTTTAACTGATGTTATTTTACAGTATCATGGTACATGCAAATTTTCAGGTTTGATTTTCGTAGAAGGTTCAGATAAAAAACTGGTGTAAAAAACTAGTTTAGATGGTGTTCGATCAGAACATAGCAGGGGTGTGTAAAAACTTGTTAGTTTTGGTATACGACAGTAACAAAAAATATCAGCTATCCCCATGTTTAGTTCACCCTCCGTTTTTCACAATGAGCCAGGAAAGGTGAAAAAGTAACAACACACAGTTTCCTGCTCAACAATTTCTAATTTTATTCCTCTTTACATCTAATTCACAACAAATAACCTAGGTATTTTTGGTGAGCAATTTCTGCTAACGTTTCTGACAAGAAATTGTTTCTTACATGATTACAGAGATGTTAATTTTGCTGATTCATCTACTAGTTGATTGCAAGGATGGAGCTCACGGCACATGAAGAAACTAATGGGTCTTTTTTTGGGGTGTGGGGGGTAGAGATCTGACGTTGAAGAACTTACATCTTGTTGTGTTTTCGAATCTGCTGCTTGCTGAACCTTTTTTAAGATACTTTTCCTGCAACTTCTACTTCCTGATCGAGCTGCAATATCTGTGGTTTTGGTGTGCTGTTTTTTGCTGTTCAAACTTGGGGAAAGAGGGGCGGAGGGAGGACAGAAGGGGATTCTTCAGGTGATGCTTTTCTTCCGCACGGGATGTAAGTTTTTTCGATTATTTTGGGGCGAGCTAGGTTACTACAGAGGCGGCTATGGCGCAACGAGGGGAGGAAGAAGAACATCTGGGTCGCGTGAATCATGGGCGCCTGGGCGCTTGACATTTATGGTTCGCGGTCTTGGCCTCGGTCCCGCCAAAAAGACACCTGGGCCTCACGTCCCGCTCGTCCCTGGGTTGTGCGCGCGAGATTCTTTTCCTTTCCGCGAAACGTTTTCTTTCCATTTATGGCATGTCGGGACTGACCATGCTATAGGCCAGATCGTGGTCGAACACGACGTAGCAATGTCCAACATGAAAAGGTTGTTCCGACGTTTCCGTGTTGGATCGAGTCGTAACCTAATTGCAACCCGAATCTGATTGATCTGTAACCTGGGCGTGTATATATAACGCAAGAAGCGGCCGCGTTACGAAAAGAAAAGAATACAGGTTGTCGTCATGCCACATCTCATGCAGGGATTTCGATGACGATACGGGATGGCGTCCAGATCGGGTGCGAGTGCTTCATCCTTGTCACCGTTGGCGGCTCCGTCTTCTACTTCCTCAAGGGCGCTCTGCGCAGCCCCTCCAAGAAGAAGGGATGCCTTTTCTGCGGCGGCGTCGAGGAGGTCATCAACAACTGGCCTCGCGTCCGCCGCTGGGCGGCCTGGTTCGGCGTCCTGACAGCCATCGATTCCAGCATGAATCACTTGCCCGACATCCATGGCCCCTTGAGCTTTGCGGTCGCCTGGGGTGGTGCCAACGCCCTCTTCTCCGCCAATCGGGGGACGCGTGCCGCCGTCTGCGAGGGGCTTAAGGGCGCTGGATACAGCGTGCTTTTCGGGTCCACCGCCTGCGGCCTCAAACTCTTGATCCAATCGAGGGAAAGCTCCAGCCAGTAACAATAGATCACTTCAACTCTTTCTTGTTGCATTCAGGTGTTTGGTTCCCCCAGTTAGTTTCTTACTCTGTACTGTATATCTTATTCTTATAAGATGGGTCTATAGGTAAATTGTGACTGTAAATCGTTACTTTCTTTTACGGAAAAAGTCCATATTTGGCCCCTTAACTTTGGCCGAAGTCCAAATCAAACCCGTAACTTTCACCAGGTCCAGTATTAGCCCCTCATCTTCTTAACCCGTTCAGCATCGACCCTTGATGTTATGAAACCTGGTTTTCACTGATTGACCATGGACACGTCACCGGTTTGGAGTACTAACCCTCCACGTAATCTGATCATACTGGCAGTTTAGCCACGTCAGTTATGGAAGCAGGCGGCAGATCTTGGTGCGGTCAAAATTCCCCCATTCTTTTAGAACCCTGGTCTTCTCCGTTGGCGTTGGCGTTGGCGTTGGCGCAGGATGCGATGGCGTTGGCGGAGTCCACGCCGGACGGCTCGCCATCGTCCTCGAGAGCGGCTCCAACATAAGGCGCGTGACCTTTGGGACTCAATCCTGGGCTGTAGTACGCCTACCTCGCTCGCCATGCCGACGCCACATAGACGTTGCTCGAGGCCGGCGCCATCTCGGCGGAGCTCTGGTCCACGTTCCTGGCGTGCCCCTCCAACACCGCCGCGTCCCTCTATATGCTCCAGGGCAGTGCCGGCACCTAGGTAGCTGCCCTCGCCCTGACACATTCTTTTATTTGCCTACAACCCTGCACTACCTGTCGCAACGCACAGAGCCGATGGACAAGCTCGGAAGGTGATGCTGCAAACTAATTTCAGTTGTGGCAGATGGGCAACGAGCAACGATCAGCGTGGGTCTCTCTTCAGGAGCTGAGACCAAAGACAACAGTATCCAGTCTTCTATTTTAGTTCAGGACCTAGAAGCTACGATTGTACTCCTGCAGAGAAGTAGACATGTATGTTGTGGGTGCCTTAGCTAAGTATGATGTGCAGTGCATTTGTAATGATATATGCAACATCTCTGTTTTTTGGAATGGCAATGAGAATGAATGAATTTCCTGGAATGATCTGTGCTCTGTTTCTTATGAATGTTGCAGTGCTGAAACACACAGTTTTTTGGAAACATAACAGTTACAGGATGTACAACCAGAGTCCATGACCATGAATATTTCTGGAGTTCAATTTTCTTAGAAAGGAACTAAAAGGGATAGTGAAACAGCCGAGTAACCGACATAACAAGTGACCATAATTCAGCCAGTTGTACATGAAATCCCCAAGATGTAGAACTCAGAAGGCATAATTAAATTGACACTTCAGAAGCTGCTTCTTTTTTTTGACAGGACACTTCAGAAGCTGCTATGCTGCACAGGTGCGGTTGCTTTGGACTTCTTTCTTCCTCCAGGCTTGGTGTGACTTCCCCCAGGTTCTTGTAATCTTATAGAACCTCCTGCACCAGTGTTTATTTTTCCTCCTACAGTTGCATTTGTCTTCTGAGGCTGTCATGTATAAGAAGTTAAATTGTTAGCATTTATTTATGTTGTACATAATTCTACCAGAGCTAAATGCAGAACTGCACATACAAAATTGTGAGGGCCTGATTGAGTTGAACTTATGGTGCTGTTGCTTAAACCGCCATCTCTTTTCCTTTTGCTCAAAACACTTGCATCATTACCACCTCCACCTTGAGCACTAGGTGCATACTGACCTGTTCCGTTGATCCTGTCACATTTTCTTTTGTTGTGACCAATCCCTTTGCATTTACTGCATCTAATGATAGTGCCAACCTTGGAAACTTTTTTGGACTTTGGTTTCTCTCCAACCTCTCTTGTCCTCTCCTTTTTAGGCCTCCCAGGCATCTTAATATAACCTGGAGCCTTTGGTTTTGGCCTAGTTGAGACTGGCCATGCAGACATGCCTTCAACGGGTTCAAGCACATGGTCATATACCTTCTTGAACTGAGTAATTTTATAGCAGTTGGCAACATATTCTTCAACTGGTATGGTATCATAAGCAATGCATGCAATAGCATGACAACATGGCAAACCTGAGAGCTCCCAGTACCCACAGCTGCATGTTTTTTGTGGCAGCTTCACTGTAAACGTGTGGTCGAAATGCTTAACTTCGTATCCATCTTTACCATTCCAGACCGCATGACAGTGTGCAGTATGTTGAGTGAATAAGTTTAACTTCTTCCTGATATTTGGGCAAATAGTGCCAACCCACCTAGCTGATTTTGTTCTTTGCTCCTGGATCCTAACCATGACTTGGCGCCTGATGGTTTCTAGCATTGTGATGATTGGGAAAAATCTGGATGTTATTATCCAATGATTGAATGACTCACATATGTTGTTGTCAACGGAATCACAATTACTGCCTGCCTTGAAATAGGCTGTAACATCCCAGGTTTTTCAAAAAGTTGAAAAATCAGAAAAATTTAAAACTTTTGAAAACTACTATGTATTTTGCTTTGAAAAGAAAAATCATGCATGCATTCATCATCATATAGCATTGTTTGCATTTGGTTATTTCAAAAGTGGGAAATAAATTTCCACTTGAAAACATATTTAAGAAAATATATTAGTAGAGCAAATTATGCTCCAATTTCTTTTGACTTTTGAACTATATTGTTCTTTTAATGTTGCTTGTGCTTGTTTGTATTTGTTGAAATATATTTTTGCAAAATGTTTATCTTGTGGTATTTAAGTTTTATTCAAGCCACTTTTGATTTGTTTTAAACCTATTTTATTTTTGGCATCAAGTGTCATTTTGTTTACTAAAAACATAGTTTGGAAATCAAAATGATTTCTATTTGAAAAAGTGTGTTTGGTTGTGAATTGTTTGTCGTATGGAGAATTATTCTATTACTTACCCATTCTATATTTTCAAGTTTATAGTATTGCCTTTGAAGGAAAATATTTATTTGATTTATAAAATGAGTTTTGAATTCATTTTGAATCATCAAACCCTTCTTAAACAAAAATATTTAATCTTATTGCTCATATTTTGCTTTGGTTTAAAATATAAGTTTAAAAGGACTTTATAAAACCCTATAGTTTTCAAATGACATTCATGTGTCCAAAATTCATTTAAACACATTTCAAAATTTTAGTTTACAAAATGTTTTGAAAATATTATTTGAGGTTTTCAAATTAAATAGTTGGCTTTTACAAAACTATAGAATTGGTTTGAATCCAAAAGGATTCATAATTTAAAAGTTATGAATAATTGAAAGTTTTTCAGAAAAAAAAAGAGAATCAGAAGAAAAAAAAATTGCGAAACCCTAGCTACTGGGCCAAGCCCATGTCTTACCTAACGCGCGTGCGACGGACAGCAGCCCAGGCCCGCTACTCTTTCTCTATCTCGCTGCCAGGCGGGCCCCGCAGGATGACGCAAGCGATGACGTCATCACCATCAACCTCCTGGCCAAGAAATCCGTCTCGAACCCTAGCCCAAATCCTAACCAAATTCGTCGCGATACGATCGCAATCTCCCGGGACTCCTGCCCCATATAAACCCTCATGTTCTCCTCTCTCAAAGCCCCACAAACCCTAGCCAAATCGCCGCAAGGCTGCCCACAAAACCGCCGCCGCCGTCCGCCACTGCCGCCGGCGAAGCTTCGTCGATTCCGGCGTACTGCGTCGACCCCGAGCCCTCCCTCTTGTATCATTCTTCCTATTTTTCTCGTGCGCACCTAATGGACATGGTCCCTCCCTGTTTCGTGCCTCAGATCGAGCTATCCTTCCTCGACCGACGCCACCAGCCGCTGGAGCTTCTCCGACGAGCAAACCTAGGAGGAGCAGAACACGCCCGCGGATTCTGACCCCTCCAGCGAGCTCACCTCGACGTACTTCAACGATAGGTACCAAAACCCCTCTCCCTAGCCTCCTAGATCTTCAATCTCTCGCCGCCGGCCATGGCGCCACCGCGGAAGCTCGGCCACCGGAGCAGCTTCGGCCGACAGTGCCGCTCGAATTAGGTCATTCAGATCTTGACCGTTAGATCTTCATCGGACGGCTAATGTTAGATCGCTTACGCGAAGAGGTATCGGCGAATTGGAAGACGCCACGTCGACATCTGCCCACGAAGTCCCGCGTAATCCGTCCGCCCGCGCCCACTTCTGCCCGCGAGAAGATCCGCACCAATCACAGGCCGCCACGTCGTCCAGGGGCTCCAGCACAGAAGATTCTTTCTGTTTTCTTTACAAATTAGCCCCTGCGCATCACGGATAGGTCCCTGGATTTAGATTCGTTATTAATTTTTACTCGTTTATCCAAAATTTATAAAATTTATATTTTTGGAAAGCTTATGACTTGTAGAAACTTTTGGTATACATATTTTGAGGTTTTGTCGAAATTAAATTAGTTAATTTTTAAAAAGTGGTTTAATTGATATTTTGGCTATAACTTAATTATAAAAATTGATTTTTGAGCAAACTCTTTTGCACTATTTTGTTTGTCTAAGTTATGGCCGTAGAATTGCTCTAGTATCTTTGTAGAAGTGTTTTTCTATGTTTTTTATGTATTTTGTTTTTATTACTTTTAGGTGTTATTTTAAGTAAATTATATTAAAATTGCTCTCCACATTATTTTCGAATGGAAAATTTAGCTAAGTAATTATGAACATGTTAGGTGCAGAATAACTTAGGAATATTTCACCTCACCCAACAAAGTATTTTCCTTCCTTAGAAAATATTTGATAATTATATTGACAACACTTTTTCCTTAGAAAAATTTCTATATCCAAAATGTGTTAAATCTTTTCCTTAGAAAAACTTAGCATTTTGAAAACTTAGTTGTTTTCCTTAGAAAATATTCTAAGTACTTGCTTTGACAAATGTTTGTCCTTAGGAAATTATCAACTATTGTTTTAAAGTATTTTCCTTAGCAAAATCTAGCACCTCTTAATTAGTTTACTTTTCCTTAGTATTATTTTTGACTTGTTGTCTTAACCTTTATTTCCCTAGTGGAAATTTCGAATCACATGTTGTGACTTGATCCTTAGTTATTTTTGGAACATCTTGTTTGCTTGCTTTTTCTTAGAGCATTTACATAAACCTCTAAGTCCTTAGTATTATTTTATAATTTCACATGACTTGCCTCCTTAGAAGTTTTGGAGGATGCATGTTAGCTCTTTTGACTCTCCTAGTCAAAAACCACTAAGTTAGAAATTAGTGGAAATAAAAGAAGGACTTAGCATGAAAACAAGACCCCAGAAGCATCTCCAAGAAGAAAGGACTTAGAAGACATCAAGAGGAAGTTCATAAAGACCAACCAGCTACAATTTCTAAGTCTTTCTTCCCATTCTCTTTACTTCTTCTTCTCTTAGACTTCATAGTGACTAAGTTATATTCAAGACCAACCTTGATGCTACCAACAATCAAGTCTGCAGAACCATCAAGTCCACATTTTCAATGGAGTCAACACACCAAGGAGAAAGTTACAAAGAAATTGAAGATGCTTGGAAGACCAACTACTACATTCTTTCTATCTTTTCTTCTTTCTAATTTCTATCTCTCACCTTGGATAGAGATCAATGAAGACCATTGAAGATCAATTATGCTACCAAGGAGTTGAAGATTAATTAAAGACCAAAATTGTGAAGATATAGAGTAGCCTTACAACTTTTCAAGTTGTGTTATCCAGTTTATTTTACTCAACCTTGACCTTGCCTTAGCCATTTTGGATTAAGTTAGTTTATGTCTTCTTCCTTATATTGTTTTGCTTGTCTTTCATACCACATTTCTTCGTATCATCCTGCATCTCATGCATATCATATTTTTCCAAGTGTTGCATTTATGATTGAATGTTTATTTGTGATTTGTTTGAATTGTTAGAAATTCCGGAGAGAGACGAAAGTGGTTGCAACTGCTACTACTACACTTATGTTTGCCAAGGCAAGTGGCACACCCCCATAAATTTCCTAAGTATTTTTATATGCATTATTTAGTGTAATTCTTTATATGCATGTGTAGGATAGTATTGCTATGCTAAAACTACTATCTCCTTTTTACTAGTTGTGTCTAGAATCCTATTGATAACTTAGTAGAAATATTGATGCTATGCAAAGGTGTCTTATTGAAAAGCTTAATTATACTAAGTTAATTTACCACCTGGGTGGACTTGGTTATGAAAAGATGATGGAAAGGTTGAGTGTCATCTCTTAGGGGTGACCTCTAAGGGATGGTCACTTGTGGTTGCCACCCAGGGTATTAAGGGGCCAAGGTTTTCTCTAAGTGAAGTTGCTTACCGTGCAACCATTAGTCATATGGGCTCTGACTTGATGGATTAAGTTGCGTGGACTCGTCCCGTCTTGACAGGTGGTGGTAGATGGTTAGAATGGGAACGGTCAAGGCGGCATGGGATGGGAAATGCTTCTGAAAAGTCTCGTCTCAACTCTCTCCTTTTCCTTAGCACAAATTGTGTGCTTGAGGATAGTTTGGGTTTGTTGGGTCTAATGGTGAAAGTGCACAACCTCTGCAGAGTTAAAACTAAGTACTTAGCCGTGTCCCCGGTTACGGACAATTTGAGCAGCTGATCAAGGATTCAACGGAGGCTTCATCATTCCAATTTCGAAAGTAAAACTTGATGGTGAACAAGGGTAGATGAGACTATGGTCTTATACCATATCGTCTCCAACTTTTGAAGAATATGTTTTACAAAGTGTTAGGCAAAATTGGCTTTTATGCAAAATAGCCTTGAACTCCACCAGCCAAATATGCATATAGGCTATAGAGTTATTCCATTAAGTGTCCACATAGTGTCACTTGCCAGATCCATTTTTAATGGTTCTGACCCACTCTGTTGCAAATTTTTATTTGTTGCAGATTGTTCTGACGACGAGTGAGTTTCGTTAGGGGTTTCGAGTCTGCAACCAACATGTTTTCGCCTGTGGCACATGCAAAGGATGAGGACTCCATGAAGATTATTATTTCCGCTGCTTTACTCTTTCAAGCTAGCTATATGCTATGCAAGTTGTAATGAATATTTTACCAAGTCTGGATCATTCGATGTAATAATGATACTTTGTTGTGATACTACATCTTAAACTGTGTGTGCAAATGAAACGATCCAGGGGTTTGCACTATACACAGGTACCTTGCCATATTTTAAGTGCAGGTACGCTACAGATGGTATCAGAGCACTGTGTTGCCTGTAGGTTCGAAACCCTAAGTCTGGTTAGGAATAAGAAAGCCCATAGGACAAAACTTTATTTGCTTTTTGTCTAAAAACTTTTGATATCATTCTTGTAACTTCTTAACTATTCGCGTTCTAAATGTCTTCTCTTATTTATAGATGTCCCGCCTCCTGGAATCACTCAAGAAAGGTCCAGCAATGACCATGACCTTGGAATGTGAGACTGAGTTTCCAAAAGCTTTGAAGGACCTCATGTTGAGCATGGGACTTGAAGGAGCAGCAGTCTACAAAGGATTTCCTTTCAAGGGTGAAGGTCAAGAGTACTGGTGGGTACAACTCCATCTATACAAGAACAAAGACGATGACCACAAGACCAAAGGTTGCTACATGTTCACAAACCCAATAATTCGAACATCATTCTTTGATTCAGCAAGAAGTGCAGCATGGGAGGCCATCGAGCACCTTGGAGGAAGACTTCAATTTAGACTTCACAACACTCAGAAATACCTTGATGAACTCAATGGAATAGAGGAAGAACTCGATACACTCAAGAAGGAGATAGAATAGACCCCTTATGTATTAGAATAAAGAAACATGTTGATGTATTGACCTATCAAATTGTGGTATGGCAGTACTATCATATTGTTTCCCCATATCCTAGGTGTACTTCGATCCAAAACGACTAGTTTGTTTTCTCAAAATTTGTGAGTTTTTACAGTGTGGTTGTTTGTGTCAAATTGCTTGTATGGGTAGGAATATTTCTCTTAGATCTGTCTATCTTTACTCATCTATGCTAAACCCAAACAGATGCCGCGCCAAAGCACCAACGATGATGAGATGAAAAATGCAATTCAACTTTAGAAGCTCAGAATCAGTTGATGCAACTCATGGCCCAGAATCAAGTCAATAACCACAACAAAGAGATACCCCAGGGAATGCAACAACTGTTGAACAACCAAACCCACATTGTGCAGATGATGTGTCACAACATGGCCAACATAAGGTCAACTCACCACAGATTGACATTTGTAACAAGAAATTCAAAGGAAGTGTTTTGAGAAAACCTCAAGCCTGCCAGACGTGTGGAGAAATAGGACACACATCCAAGGAATGTCATGATGAGTGGCCCCATGGTGTCTCTCTCCAAGACGGATGTCCCACAACCCTAGTTACTTGCTTTTTGTGTGAGGCAACAAACCACATCCCATCACAATGTCAACTCTATTCCATAGTGCAGCAAGCTAGGCAGCAAATACAAGAGGGGATGCAACATACTATCAGGAAGACCTTGGAAGTAGAAGAATCAGAGAAGAAACTCCAGAACAACCCCCACAAGAGAGACATTAGTCAAGTGATGTGCTTCAAATGCAAGAACACAGGGCACTATGCCAATAACTGCCCCGAGAAGATGAATGAAGCCAGACTCAGAACTCACCCCCACACTTCGAAGGTCACCACTAAATGTTGTTACTCATGTGAGGAGGAAGGTCATTTCTCTCGAGATTGCCCCATTAAGCGAACCAGATCGTCAGCCTTTGTGATAGAATATGATAAACAAGAGATAGAGGACCTTTTAGCACTACAAAGACCTAAAAAGAACAGAAAGCGGAGTTACAATAAACATCTTTCTGAGCCTTCATTCAAAAGGTACATTACTCCTGATGTGAACCATGTTCACAAATATGAGAATCACCATGGTGGAGGAAGTCACCTCAAGCAGCTTGATCACAATGGTGGATTCAAGGGAAGCAATGGAGACCACAAGGGAAATGGACATGCTGGCCATAACCATAATAATGGACAGCACCGCCCAAATTCCGAGCTCAAGAGAGATATCAGCCAAGTGCTTTGCTACAAGTGCAGTAACAAGGGCCATTATGCCAATAAGTGCCCAGAAAAGGAAAAGATAGAAGGAACAACCAAGTCAAAGCCTTTTGGTAAAGGATATGTGAACCACGCCAATATGGAAGAGGTGATTGAGGAACCTAGCATGGTGAACGGTACGTTCTCAATAAAGTTTGCACCCTGAAGTTCGACTACCAACAAAATTTCTTTTAAGGGTGGTAGCTACCCTGACATCCCAGTCACAACCTTTTGCTAGCCTTCCCGAATCTCGGGACGAGATTCCTTTTAAGGGTGGTAGTATGTAACATCCCAGTTTTTCAAAAAGTTGAAAAATCAGAAAAATTTAAAACTTTTGAAAACTACTATGTATTTTGCTTTGAAAAGAAAAATCATGCATGCATTCATCATCATATAGCATTGTTTGCATTTGGTTATTTCAAAAGTGGGAAATAAATTTCCACTTGAAAACATATTTAAGAAAATATATTAGTAGAGCAAATTATGCTCCAATTTCTTTTGACTTTTGAACTATATTGTTCTTTTAATGTTGCTTGTGCTTGTTTGTATTTGTTGAAATATATTTTTGCAAAATGTTTATCTTGTGGTATTTAAGTTTTATTCAAGCCACTTTTGATTTGTTTTAAACCTATTTTATTTTTGGCATCAAGTGTCATTTTGTTTACTAAAAACATAGTTTGGAAATCAAAATGATTTCTATTTGAAAAAGTGTGTTTGGTTGTGAATTGTTTGTCGTATGGAGAATTATTCTATTACTTACCCATTCTATATTTTCAAGTTTATAGTATTGCCTTTGAAGGAAAATATTTATTTGATTTATAAAATGAGTTTTGAATTCATTTTGAATCATCAAACCCTTCTTAAACAAAAATATTTAATCTTATTGCTCATATTTTGCTTTGGTTTAAAATATAAGTTTAAAAGGACTTTATAAAACCCTATAGTTTTCAAATGACATTCATGTGTCCAAAATTCATTTAAACACATTTCAAAATTTTAGTTTACAAAATGTTTTGAAAATATTATTTGAGGTTTTCAAATTAAATAGTTGGCTTTTACAAAACTATAGAATTGGTTTGAATCCAAAAGGATTCATAATTTAAAAGTTATGAATAATTGAAAGTTTTTCAGAAAAAAAAAGAGAATCAGAAGAAAAAAAAATTGCGAAACCCTAGCTACTGGGCCAAGCCCATGTCTTACCTAACGCGCGTGCGACGGACAGCAGCCTAGGCCCGCTACTCTTTCTCTATCTCGCTGCCAGGCGGGCCCCGCAGGATGACGCAAGCGATGACGTCATCACCATCAACCTCCTGGCCAAGAAATCCGTCTCGAACCCTAGCCCAAATCCTAACCAAATTCGTCGCGATACGATCGCAATCTCCCGGGACTCCTGCCCCATATAAACCCTCATGTTCTCCTCTCTCAAAGCCCCACAAACCCTAGCCAAATCGCCGCAAGGCTGCCCACAAAACCGCCGCCGCCGTCCGCCACTGCCGCCGGCGAAGCTTCGTCGATTCCGGCGTACTGCGTCGACCCCGAGCCCTCCCTCTTGTATCATTCTTCCTATTTTTCTCGTGCGCACCTAATGGACATGGTCCCTCCCTGTTTCGTGCCTCAGATCGAGCTATCCTTCCTCGACCGACGCCACCAGCCGCTGGAGCTTCTCCGACGAGCAAACCTAGGAGGAGCAGAACACGCCCACGGATTCCGACCCCTCCAGCGAGCTCACCTCGACGTACTTCAACGATAGGTACCAAAACCCCTCTCCCTAGCCTCCTAGATCTTCAATCTCTCGCCGCCGGCCATGGCGCCACCGCGGAAGCTCGGCCACCGGAGCAGCTTCGGCCGACAGTGCCGCTCGAATTAGGTCATTCAGATCTTGACCGTTAGATCTTCATCGGACGGCTAATGTTAGATCGCTTACGCGAAGAGGTATCGGCGAATTGGAAGACGCCACGTCGACATCTGCCCACGAAGTCCCGCGTAATCCGTCCGCCCGCGCCCACTTCTGCCCGCGAGAAGATCCGCACCAATCACAGGCCGCCACGTCGTCCAGGGGCTCCAGCACAGAAGATTCTTTCTGTTTTCTTTACAAATTAGCCCCTGCGCATCACGGATAGGTCCCTGGATTTAGATTCGTTATTAATTTTTACTCGTTTATCCAAAATTTATAAAATTTATATTTTTGGAAAGCTTATGACTTGTAGAAACTTTTGGTATACATATTTTGAGGTTTTGTCGAAATTAAATTAGTTAATTTTTAAAAAGTGGTTTAATTGATATTTTGGCTATAACTTAATTATAAAAATTGATTTTTGAGCAAACTCTTTTGCACTATTTTGTTTGTCTAAGTTATGGCCGTAGAATTGCTCTAGTATCTTTGTAGAAGTGTTTTTCTATGTTTTTTATGTATTTTGTTTTTATTACTTTTAGGTGTTATTTTAAGTAAATTATATTAAAATTGCTCTCCACATTATTTTCGAATGGAAAATTTAGCTAAGTAATTATGAACATGTTAGGTGCAGAATAACTTAGGAATATTTCACCTCACCCAACAAAGTATTTTCCTTCCTTAGAAAATATTTGATAATTATATTGACAACACTTTTTCCTTAGAAAAATTTCTATATCCAAAATGTGTTAAATCTTTTCCTTAGAAAAACTTAGCATTTTGAAAACTTAGTTGTTTTCCTTAGAAAATATTCTAAGTACTTGCTTTGACAAATGTTTGTCCTTAGGAAATTATCAACTATTGTTTTAAAGTATTTTCCTTAGCAAAATCTAGCACCTCTTAATTAGTTTACTTTTCCTTAGTATTATTTTTGACTTGTTGTCTTAACCTTTATTTCCCTAGTGGAAATTTCGAATCACATGTTGTGACTTGATCCTTAGTTATTTTTGGAACATCTTGTTTGCTTGCTTTTTCTTAGAGCATTTACATAAACCTCTAAGTCCTTAGTATTATTTTATAATTTCACATGACTTGCCTCCTTAGAAGTTTTGGAGGATGCATGTTAGCTCTTTTGACTCTCCTAGTCAAAAACCACTAAGTTAGAAATTAGTGGAAATAAAAGAAGGACTTAGCATGAAAACAAGACCCCAGAAGCATCTCCAAGAAGAAAGGACTTAGAAGACATCAAGAGGAAGTTCATAAAGACCAACCAGCTACAATTTCTAAGTCTTTCTTCCCATTCTCTTTACTTCTTCTTCTCTTAGACTTCATAGTGACTAAGTTATATTCAAGACCAACCTTGATGCTACCAACAATCAAGTCTGCAGAACCATCAAGTCCACATTTTCAATGGAGTCAACACACCAAGGAGAAAGTTACAAAGAAATTGAAGATGCTTGGAAGACCAACTACTACATTCTTTCTATCTTTTCTTCTTTCTAATTTCTATCTCTCACCTTGGACAGAGATCAATGAAGACCATTGAAGATCAATTATGCTACCAAGGAGTTGAAGATTAATTAAAGACCAAAATTGTGAAGATATAGAGTAGCCTTACAACTTTTCAAGTTGTGTTATCCAGTTTATTTTACTCAACCTTGACCTTGCCTTAGCCATTTTGGATTAAGTTAGTTTATGTCTTCTTCCTTATATTGTTTTGCTTGTCTTTCATACCACATTTCTTCGTATCATCCTGCATCTCATGCATATCATATTTTTCCAAGTGTTGCATTTATGATTGAATGTTTATTTGTGATTTGTTTGAATTGTTAGAAATTCCGGAGAGAGACGAAAGTGGTTGCAACTGCTACTACTACACTTATGTTTGCCAAGGCAAGTGGCACACCCCCATAAATTTCCTAAGTATTTTTATATGCATTATTTAGTGTAATTCTTTATATGCATGTGTAGGATAGTATTGCTATGCTAAAACTACTATCTCCTTTTTACTAGTTGTGTCTAGAATCCTATTGATAACTTAGTAGAAATATTGATGCTATGCAAAGGTGTCTTATTGAAAAGCTTAATTATACTAAGTTAATTTACCACCTGGGTGGACTTGGTTATGAAAAGATGATGGAAAGGTTGAGTGTCATCTCTTAGGGGTGACCCCTAAGGGATGGTCACTTGTGGTTGCCACCCAGGGTATTAAGGGGGCCAAGGTTTTCTCTAAGTGAAGTTGCTTACCGTGCAACCATTAGTCATATGGGCTCTGACTTGATGGATTAAGTTGCGTGGACTCGTCCCGTCTTGACAGGTGGTGGTAGATGGTTAGAATGGGAACGGGTTAAGGCGGCATGGGATGAGGAAATGCTTCTGAAAAGTCTCGTCTCAACTCTCTCCTTTTCCTTAGCACAAATTGTGTGCTTGAGGATAGTTTGGGTTTGTTGGGTCTAATGGTGAAAGTGCACAATCTCTGCAGAGTTAAAACTAAGTACTTAGCCGTGTCCCCGGTTACGGACAATTTGAGCAGCTGATCAAGGATTCAACGGAGGCTTCATCATTCCAATTTCGAAAGTAAAACTTGATGGTGAACAAGGGTAGATGAGACTATGGTCTTATACCATATCGTCTCCAACTTTTGAAGAATATGTTTTACAAAGTGTTAGGCAAAATTGGCTTTTATGCAAAATAGCCTTGAACTCCACCAGCCAAAATATGCATATAGGCTATAGAGTTATTCCATTAAGTGTCCACATAGTGTCACTTGCCAGATCCATTTTTAATGGTTCTGACCCACTCTGTTGCAAATTTTTATTTGTTGCAGATTGTTCTAACGACGAGTGAGTTTCGTTAGGGGGTTTCGAGTCTGCAGCCAACATGTTTTCGCCTGTGGCACATGCAAAGGATGAGGACTCCATGAAGATTATTATTTCCGCTGCTTTACTCTTTCAAGCTAGCTATATGCTATGCAAGTTGTAATGAATATTTTACCAAGTCTGGATCATTCGATGTAATAATGATACTTTGTTGTGATACTACATCTTAAACTGTGTGTGCAAATGAAACGATCCAGGGGTTTGCACTATACACAGGTACCTCGCCATATTTTAAGTGCAGGTACGCTACATAGGCTCTGCTCCAATGTTGTGGGTCGGTTCTAAGGATGGCTTGCGCCCCGTCGGGTGTTTTGCGTGCTAGTCTTGCCCTCCAATAATTGAAAAGCATTTTGCACGGTGATTTGGCAACCATCCAAAATCTTTTCTGCCAGTCCTTTTCCTTGTAAGTCTTCTTCCAGTTTGCATATATGTGACGTGCACACATGCGATGCTCACATCTGGGTGCCCATTTTTCCACAGCGTTTAATATTCCCTTCTGTTGGTCTGAAATAATGACCCAACCGTCTCCATCACCTAGGTGAATATCTTTGAACAACAGATCACAAAACCAGTCCCATGTATCCTTTGTCTCCTTGTCTACAACAGCCCACGCTAATGGATACATCTGGTTGTTAGCATCTCGTCCAAGTGCACATAGAAGCTCACCATTGTTAATGCCTTTGAAGAAACAACCATCCAGTCCAATCACTTTTCTGCAACCAGCCATGAATCCCTTTTTGAGAGCATCGAAGCAAACATAGAACCTATTGAAAATAGGCTCTTCACAACCTGGAACCAGCTTAACTACAATTGTGCTACCGGGATTGCTCCTCAACAATTCTTGCTGGTAGTCAAACACTTTAGAGTACTCACCCTTAGTTGCATCATACATCCTCTTCAGGACCTTTTACACTTGGATATGCTAACATTAACAAGCATGTCTTCTTGAACCGTCTCTCTTAAGCTCTTCATGTCCCACGTAGGATTAGCTTTTATCATCTTCTCGTACTTATTGGCAATCCTCAGAGCAGTGACAAGTTTGTTATCTTTCCTTGGTGGACAAGTGTGGTTGTTGTTAAATGTTGAGATCTGCCAGCTAGTATGCCTTGTTGTTTTGGACAGCAGGCAATACCAACGGCAATTTTTCCAAGTGCATACAGCTCGGCATCTCTTCTTTTCATTCTTCTTGAACTTGATGCACCTCCTCTCAACCACCCCTAGCTCTCTTACTGCATCTATGAACTCGCCATTGCTGCTAAAACTCCCCCACTTGAAGGACAATTCCTTGCTGCTGCGCTGCATCAACGGCCACAGAGTTTTGTGTAGGAATCGATGGACCTACTACCTGAACATCACTATCATAATCCACATTTCCCACAATTTCTTGCTCCCCATCTTCGTAATATTCTGCAGCAAAAGATTCTACATAAACTTCAGCAATGGCACCTTCAATTCCTTGGATCGAACTACCCATTGATTGACAGGCCGAGTCATGATTCAACACAGTCAATCCATCCAACAATTTTTTTCCTGGCTGGCACCAATGTATCAACATATCTTCAGTATAATCGGGGAAGTGATCACGTAGATGACCTCGTATCTCGGGCAGTCCAATTTTGTCAACCTCAATTGAAGAGGTCCCATCTGATCCACGCACATATGTCAGCTCTTTTCCATCATGCCAAAACGAACCACCCCAATGAAATCTCACCAGAATAAACTCGTCCATCCTACAGAACAACACCAGGAGAATTAAACTAAATTCACGATTCCATCAGCTAAACTAGCGACACGCTGCTTAGCTATGGAACTCACCCAGTATTGTTGCAGATTGTAGGGGCCGATTCCAGCCACTGAATTATCCGCTGCCGCCACCGATCTCGCCTCTGCTAGGGTTCTTCGCTGGGAGAGAAGAAGATAGAGAAACGAGGCCAACTGCCCCCGAGAGCCCGGGATCCGCACTAATCCCGCTCGCCCAAGATTTTGTTTGATTACGTTCCTAACTAACATCAAGGCATAATGACGTGTTAGATTACGTGGAGGGTTAGCAGGACGTGTCCATGGTCAATCAGTGAAAACCAGGTTTCACAACACCAAGGGTCGATGCTGAACAGGTTAAGAAGATGAGGGGCTAATACTGGACCTGGTGAAAGTTACGGGTTTGATTTGGACTTCGGCCAAAGTTAAGGGGCCAAATATGGACTTTTTCCTTCTTTTACCAAGATTAATTGGAGTGAGTATTATGAGCATCAACATCAATATCATCAGATTCATCATGTAGTATGTTCTCATACTCCCTCTAATCCGTTAAAAACTGTATGTAACCTCTACGTACGATTTGTACACAGTAGGAATCAGAGGGAGTACTTTATTTGTTTATTAGTATAGTTAATTTGCATGTGCAACGCACGTCTCAATCAATTTGTGCAAATTTATTTGAATGCATGTGAGTACAAACAAAATACAGAGAACTCGGGGAAAGAAGAGAACACATATTTGATCTCCTAAATAGAGATCCATACATCGAATAATGAACCTCACCACTCTTTAGTTTCTTCACCGCATCCAGCTATCCATCTTCAGTATCACCTTCTGAATACCGAGATGGTCCAGCAGCTTTACACCTTCCCTTACAGCAAGCAGTTTGGTAAGAACCTGGTCAACAATTGAAAACCTGGAGCATTTACCTGCAAAAAAGATCCATAGGAAAAAACCGTTTTTGGTTCATTCAGAAAAATAACACACTTTCTTGATGCTCTGGTGATGCCAATGCATTTTTAGTTGCATATTTTTGGTCAGGCTAAGAAAGGCTAAGTTTTGCTTTGTGCATCATAAACTGAAGAACTACTGATGCTTGCCAATTTTGTATGTGTACTGAAGAAACAAATGAGATAAGCCCATTGCCAATTTGATAATGTTCAATAAAGATAAAATAAGTTAGAAATACAAGAGAGAAAGGCTAAGCTGTGCTCTTGTGCATCAGAAACAGAATCAATCGAGCTGCTATTGGCTTTTCCACGGCGAGATGCTACCTAGCACAAAGTAAAAAAGGATACACAACAGATAAGCCAAAGCAGCATGTTTACTGAAGAACTGCTGATGCATGCGTGCACTGCTGCTACTTGCACGAAGTAAAGGCACGAACTGCGCAGCTCGTTTGCCGGTGAGAGCACGTGGACGAAGAAGTGGAGCGCCCACACCAAAAAGGAGCCAACACACTAAGAAGCTCAGCTCGCCTTGCAGCGGGCAGAGACGCAGAGATCATGAGGGCGGCTGCATAGGGAGATTCAGAGGTCGTCAGGGTGCCCGACCCGGCTTCTATAGATTCCATATTAAAAGTCAACCAAATCGGCGTTGATGAAGAGCAAACAGACGGAGAGGTGAGGCCCGTAGGGTCATCACCTTGAGGAGGTTGGCGTCGGATGGGCGGCGTCGTCAGAGTAGGCCTCGGGCCGACGCGGCCGGCGGCCGGCGGGGATGGAGTCCGGCCGGCGGCGCGTTGCGCGTGGTCGTCCGACAGCGCTGGTCGGGCGCGTCGGGCGCGCCATGTTGTCCCGGCGACGGCAACTTCCTTGGGAGCATGGAGCTCGCCCTCCATCGCGTCGGAGTTTCTGCCAGCATCGAGGCTGCATCGAGCGCGGCGATGGACATTGACCCGTCGGCAAAGTTAACACAAAGATAACGGGTGACCCAGGTCCCCTCGCGTCGCCTCCTCTAGGCGACCGAGGGGCGAAACCCTAACCGTAGCCGCCGCCACCTTCCCGTCGCCGCCTCCCTCCCCTCGTCGCCCCCTGAGGCTGCTGCCGGGCTCGGCTGTGCAGCGCCCGTGACGGGGGCGGCGGGGATCTGCGCTCCCCAGTCCCCCAGCCAGCGGTATGGAGGAAGACCGCCCGGCTCGGGGTCCCTCGCCGGCGGCGGCGACCGACGGTTGCACGACGTTCCCCGTTGTGTGCGCGTGTCGGGTGTCACGTTGCGCATCTTCCCCTACCCGCCCGTCGTTGGGTGATGCCGGCGGGTTCGCCCGCGCAGTGGACGGCTTCGTCAAGGGCTCCTTGCGCACGGCGGCAGCCCCTCTTCGGCAGTGGCTTCGTGGCGGCGCGGCCTCCTCCAGCAGCGTGGCCTCCCGGTTCTGTGGCGTGGCGGCACGGAGGTCCTTGGTCTGGAGCATCATGGTGATGCCCCTCTCCCCCGATGGTACGGCCGCTCGGTGCGGCGGCGCCGGGTTGAAGACCTGCCGTGGCGCTCTCCGCCGGGCTCGTTTCCCCGGCTTTATGGCGTTCTCTACCATCCGACTTCCGGTGCTCAAGGCCTCGCCCTCGATGTATCCGTGCTATGGATGGGTGGACGGTGGTGTGGGCGTGGAACTGGGGGAAACCCTTGGTCGGCCAGCGGCCACGACGTCGACGATGCTCCGGCATCGGATCCCTCCTCGGAGGCTTCGTTGAGGTTCCCTCCTAATCACCCACCCCCTGTTTTGGGGTGAAAACCCGATTCCCCTTTGTCGGCAGCGGCGGCGTTGCGACGTCGCATCCCTCCGTGGAGGCGCTGCCCGGGATAACAGGGGTGGTCGTGAGCGTTCTGGTGGCTGGGGTAAGTTGGTGGCGGTGCTGCATTGGTGGTGGTGGTGCGGCCAGACTGGGGCCGATGGCGGTGTGTTTTTCTCTCTCGGCTGGCCTTCGCATGGTCTCGGTCTCGCTGATGTGCTTGCCCAAGAGCCTACCATGGTTGCCATTGCGGCGTTGAGAGCTTCGTGCTCTTGGTGGCGTCTCGGCTCACCTTTGTTCAATGACGACTCAATGGATGCCTCCCTCCTGTTAATCATCTCGAGCTTCGTAGCGGAGCCCCTGTCTAGGTTAGTGCTAGGTGTTAGGCTTGACACTCACCGATGATGGTGGTGGTGCTCCTCAGTTGTGTCTGGGGTTCGAGTCGCACGCCGGTGCGGTGCGCTAGGCAGTTGCCGAGTCTTGGCATTGTGATCCCTGACTGCACCCCTCACATCTTGTGCCTCTCATGGTGGCTCTTGCTGTTCTTTTCTAGTTGTCTTTTTCATGTATTTTCATTATATTCTCTTCCCTAGTATCCCCTGTAATCTCTCCATCTGTTTGTAAGAACATGGCCCGCCAGGCTACTTTCGATGAATGAAACAAGCGGTGGAGATTTATTCCCCCCGTCAATCTCAAAAAAAAAACACAAAGATAACGTTTCGCATGGATTGTGTTGAGGTGCTCAACACCGAACATTCCATGGCATTAGCAATAATAGTGTTCAAAGAATTCATGCTAATAACATTGCTACCACTATTATGCAAACAAAGTTCCATAGATTTTTTTAATTTTCTTTTCAAACACATCATGTCCTAATTCAAGATAAATTTCATAGAGATCTCTATTTTTTGTTATTTTCCATTAAGCCAAACTAGTGAAATAAAAACAAGAAACAAAAAGATATAACTGCAGAATCTAAAGGAGATAACTTCGAGCACTCGCACGCCGACAACGGTGCTAGAAAATAGCTTAGTAGCCAGAGGATGTGAGTACCTTTTAGCTTACCTCCCCGGCAACGGCTCAAGAAAAGAGCTTGATGTCTACGCATGGTTCTATTCTTGTAGACAGTGTTGGGCCTCCAAGTGCAGAGGTTTGTAGAACAAAAGCAAGTTTCCCTTAAGTAAATAACCCAAGGTATATCGAACTCAGGAGGTAGAGGTCAAAGATATCCCTCTCAAACAACCCTGCAATTAAGATACAAGAAGTCTCTTGTGTCCCCAACACACCTAATACACTTGTCAGATGTATAGGTGCACTAGTTCGGCGAAGAGATATCAAAATACAAGTGATATAGATAATAACAGGTGGTAATTGCAATCTGTAGTAAAAATGACAGCGAGCAAACATACAGCAGAACTGAGAGTAAACGGTGTTTCAATGCTTGGAAACAAGGCCTAGGGATCATAATTTCATAGTGGGCACTCTCAACAATAGTAATATAACTGAACACATAAATACTTACTCTTCACTATGTTACTCTGAATTATTCTCTCGTTGGATAGAAATACCAATCTACTGCGTAGGGCTATAACAGCACAGCTTAAAGTCTAAGTAAACAAACACCACAATTTCATAGAACACTAAGACCATCACGTAGGGGTACAAAAGCACACCTTAAAGTCTGTATTCCACATCTAGGACACCCACGCTGTCACTATGAGCATCCTAAAATAGTACACAAACACCACAATTTTATAGTGCCATCCAACACAAGAATATTCATGATAAGTATCCCTCTAATCTTATTAATGGATCCATACACGCCACCCACACTGTCATCTTGGTATTGTGTTGTCACATGACATCCGAAGATTATAATGATAAAACCACTTGAGTGTAGCATAACTATAACAATGAAGGGGAAACATCTATAGTAATTCAACTAGATTACAATGCTCATGATCACATAAAGATCACACCATGGGAGAGAGAGATAAACCACATAGCTACCAATAGAGCCTCAGCCTCGATGAAGAACTACTCCCTCCTCATCATGGGAGGCAGCAACGGCGATGAAGATGGTTCCGGGGGCACTTCCCCGTCCTGGCAGGGTGCCAGAACAGAGCTTTTGTCCCCCGAATTAGGGTTTCGGATGGCGGCAGAGCTGGGAGTCGTATCTGGAGAATCGTCGAACGTTTTATGGTTTTCGGGGTGAAGGAAATATATAGGCGAAAGGCGGCGTCGGGAGGCACCCGAGCCAACCACACCACCCCTCGGCACCGCCCCCTTCTTGGCCGCGCCCAGGCATGGTGTGGAGGCCGTGGGCCTCCCCAGGACTTGTCCTTCTTGCCCATGGAGTCTTCTGCTGAAATAGGGATGTACGTTGATTTTCGTCCAATTCCGAGAATATTTCCCGACTAGCTTTTCCTAGAAACAGAAAAACAGCAGAAAACATGAACTGGCACTGTGGCATCTTGTTAATTGGTTAGTCCCAGAAAATGCATAATAATGGTATGAAGTGTATATAAAACATGTAGCAATAGGTATAAAACAAGCATGGAACATCAAAAATTATAGATACGTTTGAGACGTATCAAGCACGACGGATGCGAGGGGGGGACGGTGGAGAAGAAGAGGGCCGCAAGCGGGAGCACGACAAACCCGCGGGGCACTCCGCAACCTCCTCTCCGTTTGCACGTCCCCACGTTCAAAAATCCATTTCAAGAACATTTTCCTCCTAAAACTAGCCGCAAGAAAATGGGATTTCTCACGCTCACGGCACGTCCCGCAAGAAACTGGTGGATGATGTAATTGCATGTGGTTTAATATTAATAAAGCTAGCCATGATGGCATTAAAAAAGTAGTATCTATAAGATCAATTTTTTCTAATACACAAAACGTATTAAAACATTGGAAAAAGTCCATTTTAAACCTCGATCTCAAAGAGGTTGGGCGAAACAAACCCTAAACTTGAAATTTTGGTCGTTTGCACCCTAAACTATTAAATCTGTCTAAATCGAACCCTCCGCTGTTTGGCGCACCAGGAAAAATGACATCTCAACCGGGATTATCAGTTGTGCCACTGACTAGATGGGCCCGCATGTCATATTCATCTTCTATCCTAATCCCTCTCTCTCATGTCTTAAATCGAGTTCCCAACGCAGCGGACGGTGAGGCTGGAGCAGCCGGGGTCGGCGAGGTCTGCATAATCCAATCTCTCTGATAATCCCTCTCTCTCTCTCTCTCTCATGCTTTTGGCCCTCAGAATAAATCCGAATAGTGATAGAAACTATTTCTATCACTCCGAGACACCCAATGTCTGCATAATCCAATCTCTCTAATAAATATATTATCTACCACGCATAAACCATTCCGGTGATACTCTTTCATTATCCAGACCAACCATATACACAACAAACTAGAACTGACTTGTGTGGTACCATATGTTCGATAATGTGTAGCTATAATTAGATGTGTTCATCTAATCACCGGCCAGGGTCAGGTTCATGGGCAACCTGAATAACTGCTACCGTTATACGAATGACTTGATAACTGTGTCAAGTTTGACCAAATGTTTAGACAAAAATGTCAAAATCTACAATATTAGAATAATCATAAATTATATATAATATTATGTGCAATTTGTATTTTTGATGATGATATTTTTTTTCCTCGGTGAAACTTGACAAAGTTTGATTTCCTATATGGATTCTCGATCTAGTCCATTTTCCTGACTTGGATGTCGCTTTTCGTAGGGATACCAGATCCGGTGGTGGCGAGCCCACTGCTTCTCTTATTTTATACTCAACATTTTTACTTTGTATAACTAATTATGTATGCCATCTTTGTTGACATATCATTTTTGGCATTATCTAAAATGCTAGTTTTCAAGTGTAAATAATATAATAAACATTTTAGCCACATGCATGTATATTAAGATATATTTTGTATTGAATTTAAATTTTGTTATGGTAGCTTGTTTTGTTAAACTAGCCATAACAAGTGATTAAATGTAGTTTTATTTGATTGAACCCATAAACTATTAATTACTCGTTAGGGTTTATGCGTCTTGCTAGAATTTTGTTATACATGTTATATGGAACAAAAACATACAGTTTGATCAATATTCTTAAGAAGTTTTAGTTGGTTGCATCTTATAACTCTTAATTGTTAGTTATCATAGTCAAAGTTTGGTTCATATTTGAGACGTGATTATAAACCCAGTAGTATATTTATTTGTTTACTAGTTTGTGTTTGACTATCATTTAATTTCACATACCCCCTTTGATCAAGATTTAATGGTCGCTGAACCATATATATATCTAGATAAGTTTTAGTGCTAGATACATCTGATTTAGTGACAATTAATATCTATCTGAGAGAGTAACACATTTCCTTAGCGATAGACTTTGAGGCACACGTAATCCACTGGGTGCGTGGCCCTGCAGAGGATATTCCAGTCCCCTATCACCCTGATAGTCGTCGAGGCCATGGCGCAACTAGCTTGAGCAATTTGTCTAGTTATTCGATTGAGATGTACGTGTGAGGAGGGGGAATTAATTTAGATGAACACACATGTATGCCCCGATCGGGTAATATATACTCCCTCCGTTCACAAAAAGATATCTCAATCTTTTCTAGATTTGTATGTATGTAGACATATTTTAGTATATAGATACATCCAAATTTAGATAAAGTTGAGACATTTTTTATGAACGGAGAGAGTATATAGGAACGGGAGATATATATTAAACATTGGGAGAGGCGGCTCACGGAGCACCTACCATTAAATTTGCTACACTGAGAGCGAGGAGAGGCCATTGAATTCGCTCGCTGGGGATGTCACTCACAAGCCAGGCATGCACACAACATGACACATGAGATTGTGACACGATCGAGGGCACGACACACACTCATGGCACACGACGTGCGTGAGACTGCGTTCGCGAGCCAACCATGCATGCAGCAGGCACGACGTACGGCACAAGCGAGCAAGCACACCCATACAGACACGCACGGGCACTCGAACGCGGGCGGGATGAGGAGTATCTGGGCTGAGAAGTATCAGCACTCTCCTGCCACTCGGCTATGTCTCATCCATAATGATGTCCTTAACCGATGTATATAGCAAAGTTATCGATAAAATAAAGCATACAATTTTCTCTCGGTTCTTTGAATTGTATTGCTCACTCTATCTATGTGACTAGTCACAATGGGGAGTAACATAGAGTAGTAACATGGTGATGTTACTAGTCTATATTACCACCTTCACAGTGAGGAGTAACATCATTGTAGTGTCATATAAAATCTTATTTATTGCACTATAGACTCATTTTGTCTTGATAAGTGTGATGTTACGGTAACTAGCTAAGTTACTCGAAACACCTCTATCCTTATTAACTACATGCCACATAACCAAAATGGTCTTGAGATGTGTGATGTTACTAGCTAAGTTACTCCCATTGTGACTAGTCTATTAACTGTTGCAGCTTTAGTAGTATAACAAATCTGTGACAATTAATATGAATCCAAGGGATAGCTAGCTATATAGCCATGTTGAGTTGTGGCGGCGAGCGCCGTAGAGGTTGGTCCACCACGTACTACAGCTGTACCTTTCCAGAAGCTTAAAAGGCAAGAAAACACACCATGGTGGACGAATGCATCGATGAATGCATGTATTGCACGTACGCAGACGTGGACGGCTCACTATCCATGTGCATGTACTCCCTCCGTTCCAAATTAATTGACTTCCATTTGTCCACACATGAATGTATCTGGACATGTTACACGTATAGATACATCCACGTGTGGACAAATGGAAGTCAATTAATTTGAAACGGAGGGAGTACAAGCGTACGGCTAGACAAGTACTGTACTGCGTGCACACAGAAGCTTCATGCTGACTCCTACGTTCGACGTGATGACCCTCCATCGATCGCTGCCGACATGCACCAAAAAGGCACTCCCTCACATAACGGTGCGTATCTCGATCGCAGGTTACGTCAATTCAACACTTGCGCACGTGCTTTCATACAACGAAACACTAAGGGTGTGTTTGGTAGCCTGTGCCACCCCAGAAAATCTCAGCTGACCCAACTTTTGGGTGTTTGGTAGCCCGTATTACCTCCCTCAGCCCTGCCCACCCGATGCGAGAAAGACCTCTCAGCCCTGCCCACCTGCGAAGCTCGAATCGAGCTTCTCCACTCGACCGGGACGAGCTCATCCGAAACAGCGGCGCACGCGTCCCCGAAATAATCTCCCCGCGTCCCCCAAATCAGGTCACCACCGCACCCCCTCACGATACCTGCCCTCATTCGCATCCCCTCTTCTCTCCTCACCCCCGCCGCCAGCTCCCGCCCCCATCCCCGCCTGCTCGCACGAGCTGTCCCGGCCGTCGCCTGCCCCCACGAACTCCCGCCCTCCACGAATCCATCCACCGCCGTCGCTTCTGCACACGCCCGTGAGCTCGAGGACGGCCGCCATGGAGCTCGGAACACTCTCCGCCGGTCCCGGTTGATTTGGATCGACGGAGGCCTCTAGCAGCAGCTCCGGAGCAGCAGATCGACGGGCCCCTGCTTAAGGTCGACGGGCACCGGCGGCAGCTCTCCACCTCGGCTTCCAGCTCGGACGAGATCTGCAGCAACTCCTCACCTCCACTCCGGCCGTCAGCAGCACGTCCTCACCTCGGACACGACCGGCAGAGGTAGCCCATCTCCCTGCCCTGTGGAATTTGTTATTTGTTGCTGACTACTTCGGTAGATCTTGTCAGCAAACAACAAACCTTGTCTTCGGTGAAAGCCATCAGCCAACAACCTCCATTTGCGGTGTTGAGCCTTGCTAGCTCCATTGCTGATGCCATTCAGATATGACTTGGTACTGTGAAATGGGCCACTCCCATATGTAAGATTTCATTTCTAGCTCCAGCAAGACAAATAATGTGGAGTGAGTCATCTAATTGCTCTAGACAACCGTTGTATCAGTTTTCTGACCTGACGTGACAATGCCCTGAAAATTGAGTCTTTGCATTTGATTGAAATCATCTTGAAATGTCCGGTTAGGTTTCGACCTCCTGCTTGTGTTGATTGTTGAATTTACATCTGATACGTGCATTTTATATCATCATTTATATAACTTTTAGTATCATACTAGAATGTTATTTGCATGATTATATGATTGTTTCTACATGTTTTAGATGATTTTGGGGACTTTCATACAAAGTCCTTATTTTTTGTATTTAATTTCTGGGAGGCAGAAAACCTCCTTTTTCTTGTCTTTAATGTTTCAGGAGCTACAGGACCTCAAATAATAAAAGGAAAAATACTGCGTCAGTTTTTCATCGGGAGAAAGGCAGAGGGAAGAAGACCGAATAGAGGAGAGCCACGAGGGCCAAATGGGGGTGGCCCACGCGGCCCATGTACCTGGCCGCGTGGGACCAGCCCAAACTGTCCTCGGGCACCTCCTCGCCTGGGGCTTTTTATCGACGCCTTCGTCTCGCCCGAAAAGTAACGCCCTAATTTTTCCAAGTCCATCCGAGGTTGCGACGGCGGCGAAACTCCTGATCCCTTCCGAGGGGGGTCAGATCCTGCTGCTCCGGAACTCCGGAGAAGGGGGAAATCATCGTCATCGTCATCACTTCTCCTCCTTGGCGTGGGAGGAGGCCTCTACATCATCACCCCCATGAAGACCAGCACCATCACCATCATCATCACCGTGATCCACTCCGTTCCCCTCGCAGTTTGAGAGTTGCTATACCCTAGATACTTGTCTTGTGCTACTATTCATGTTTGTGATTGAGTACTTGTCATTATTTGGTGGTGAAGTTATAATTTCAGATTGTATTGTACCACTTATGCCACTGATTATGATCATGTTCGCACGTTGTGAGTAGTTCCCGTATGTTCCTGAGGGCATATGATGAATTGGCATTGATTTATATATGACATGTGTTGGTATTTTGTCAAGAGTTTATCTTTTTATGTGATTCTATGATGGTGTTGTGCGAACGTCGACTGCACAACACTTCACCTTTATGGGCTCATAGGAGAACACCGTAGTGTAATGAATTGATGGAGACTTGGGAGGACACGTAAACCTGAGACCGAGTCATGAAGTTATATTATGAGGGTATTAGTATCGGGGACCTTAGAGTGTAATGCTATGGTGGAACTTTAGGTCTTAATAATTCTTGTGCAGTCATTTGCTTGGCCACATGATCCATCATAAGGGGTTGTAGTTTATTTATTTAGCTATACCTAATTATGGCTCCGTCCAAAGAAGATTAAAACTTGACAAGATATTCAACGTGTTGTTTAATAAATCTCTATGCCTAGCATCATCCATGCCGCCCTCGGGAACGTTTGCCACATATAAGTTACACATCACATGAGCTTGTCCTTTTGCCACATAAGAGGATTGGGCTTTCTCTCTTTGAGAGCTTTCACTTGCTACTATCTGTTATCTGCTTGCAATTATACAACTGAAAATACCAAAAACATCTGCATCTTTTATTGTTTTATTTATCAATCTTACTAACCAATACCTTCAGCTCCTCGTGGGTTCGACAACCTTTTCTAATTGAAAGGTACTACAATTGATCTCCTGCACTTGGGAGCCATCAACATCTGATCGAGTAGGAGAGATAGGCAGGGCAGAGTTGGCTTGTAAATACATGTTAAATATTGTTGTCTTATTGTTATTGTGGTGCCTTGTGATTTATTGTGTTGTATATTGTTGCCTTGTGGTTATTGTGTTGTCATATGTCATTTTTATTGTTATGGGCAGTAGGTGGTTGTTAATTGTGAAATCCTTATTGTTAATTGTGAAAACCTTGTGTTGTCATATGTATATTGGTGCCAAACTTGACTAGTTTTTATGTGTTTAGATGGACAATTTGGCAAGAAAACGTCGGCAATTATTGTGAAAGCAGCTGGCCTTGCAGCCGTTATGGGTGCTTACATGGTGTTTATCTCAAGGAGAGCTCGGAAAACTCCAGCGATAACTCTAGGTCGTAGAATTGATATGGATGTAGCTAGGGAACTAAATCTGAGATTCATATATCACACTAACGACACAAATTGTCTAAATCAGTTAAGAATGAAAAGAGCTCCCTTCTTTCGTTTGTGTACTTTGTTTAGAGAGAGAGAATTATTATTGGATAGCATTCATACTTCTATCGAGGAACAAGTATCCATGTTTCTCCTAGTTGTTGGCCACAACACAAGGTTTAGGGCTCTCCAACCTATTTTTAGAAGATCTACCGAAGTAATCAGTAGATATTTCAAGGCGGTATTGTTTGCTGTAGAGAGTTGCGAAATGAGATGATCCGGCCTCCGTCCACTCAAACCCACCCTAAAATTCTGGAAAACAACTGCTTCAATCCCTATTTCAAGGTAATACTTGCTTTTTATTGCAAAACAGATCTCAACATTGGTATCCTTATAAAAGAAATGGATAATAAAAAATACTTGTGTTTTTCAATTAGGATTGTGTTGGAGCAATTGATGGGACACATGTGCTTGCTAGAGTCCCAACAAATATTTCAGCCCCTTTCAGGGTAGAAAAGATGGCACTACCCAAAATGTCATGGCTGCGGTAGACTTTGATTTAAAGTTTACCTACGTTCTTGCTGGTTGGGAGGGGTCAGCCCATGATGCCCTCATACTTGCGGATGCTGTGGAAAGGAATGATGGGTTGTCACTTCCTCCAGGTAAAAACTAAAGCCTATTAGCTAGATGACTCACCAGTTTTTTGCTATAGCTAATAGTTGCAATGTTTATAGGAAAATTCTATCTTGTTGATGCTAGGTATGCTGTGAGACCGGGTTTCCTTCCACCGTACCGTAGAACAAGGTACCACTTGAAAGAGTATGGTGGAGGGAATCATCCTGAAACCTATAAAGAGCTTTTCAACTTAAGACATTCTTCGTTAAGGATAACGGTTGAAAGGGCTTTTGCTGCGTACAAGAACCGTTGGAAGTTCGTTTACAATAAACCATTCCATCCATATAAGACCCAAGTCAAAGTAGTGATAGCTTGTGCCATTCTCCATAATTGGATACTTCAGTGGGGTGAGGATGAATTTTTTCCACCGGCTACATGGGAACCGGAACCCAATGAGAGGACCACAATGATGTTGCTTATGATAATGCTACTTGGAAGCTAAAGAGAGATGAATTTGCACAACAGATGTGGGCCAATAGGGGGTTAGCCCACATTTGATTTACAGTGGTGTTAGTTGTTGTAATAATTGCATGAGTGCTGAAACCTCTTGTATTATTGCTGAAACCTCTTGTATTATTGCTGAAACCTCTTTTTTTATGCTGTTTTGGTGCTGTAATGTCATATTTTGGTGTTGAAATCTATTATATACTCGGGAATTTGTTATATATTGCTGAAATCTGTCATTTATTGCTGGAATGTCATATTTTGGTGTTGTTTTGGTGCTGTAATGTCATATTTGTGCTAAAACCTGTCATATTTTGGTGCTGAAATCTATTATATACTGCTGGAATTTGTTATTTATTGCTGAATGTCATATTTTGTTGGTGTTTTGGTGTTGTAATGTCATATTTATTGGTGTTTGCCGTAGATGGATAACGAGGAAGTTCCAGATGTTGGTGTTCCAGATGTTGGTGCTAAAGCCAAGAAGACCGGGAAGGTGATGAATTGGACCCCTCCTATGTCAGCTTGCATGATGCGATGTCTTGCCAAAATAGCAGCGAAAGGTGTGAAGACTGACAAAGGATTTAAAGAGGTTCATATTAACGAAGCTGCAAATGCCTTGACCAAACTTGTTGGAAGAGAAGTGAGTGCCACTCGAATCGCAATCATCTCCGCAAGTGGAAGGGTAGATATCAAAGAATTGAAAAACTGAGAGATTTAAGTGGGGCACTATGGGATGATGATCAAAAAATGATAGTCCTAGAAGAGCAACATTATTTGGGCCATACTCTGGTATGTACATTCATGCTGAAATCTTCCATATGTCCTGAACTGTACTACTTTCGAGCTGGAATGTTGCTGGAATATGATATATATTTCTGGAGTATATTATATAGTGCTGAAACCTGTCATTTTCTGGTACTGAAACATGTCATTTGTTGCTGAAAACCTGTCATTTTGTTGCTGAAACCTGTCATTTTGTTGCTGAAATCTGTTTTTTATATTAATTTTAGGATACTCCTAAGGATGCTGAACTTCTCAACAAACCACTAGTTAACTTTGAATATATGGAAGCTTGCTTTGCCAATAAACTAGCCACGGGAAAGTTTGCAATGGGGTCGAATGAGCCTTTGGGGAAAGCCACTGGATTGAATGGCGAAGGTGTTGCTGCATCTACTCCTATTGTTTTGGACAATGATATTGGTGGCATTGGTGCAACTACTCCGGCCACTAGTCCTTCACCTACTGCCGCAAATAACAAGAGAAAGAGGGCATCTATCATGAGTGAAGAAGATGTAACTCTGTATAGCAACATGTCTGATGCATTGCGTGATGTGGCTGGTGCTATCAATAACACTTGCCATACCGAAACACACCCAGATTTGTACAAGGCTGTTATGGACCTTTCTTTCGAGATGCCTCAACGTTTGGCTGTTCTAGATTACTTGACAGAGCACAAGGGTAAAGGACTTAATTTCGTGAAAATGGATGTTCAAGTTCGTGAAGCCTCGTTCAAGCGCATCCTAGAAAAGAATCCTGATCTTGTTTGAGTTGGAACTTGAGATATCATCTCTTTTGTAATGCTAATTAGAACTTTTCGATATATGCAAACTTTCTAATATGGACTTTATTATGGACGTATGCAAACTTTGTAATATGGAGTTATTATGGATGATTATATATTGCTGGAATGTCATATTTTGGTGTTGGATTGTCTTTTTTCGTGCTGGAATTTATTATATATTGCTGAAATGTCATATTTTGGTACTGAAATTAATTATATATAAGCTGGAATGACATTTTGGTGGTACAGTGTCCTGTTTTGGTATTGTCTTGTTAAAGGAATGTCATAGTATTGCTGAAACGTTTATTTATATGTGCTATTTATATCTCAGCTCACAAACAGGCTACCAAACAACATCTCAACTCAGCTTGGCTCAACTGATACAGGCTAACAAACAACATCTCAGTTCAGCATGTCTCAACTGATACAGGCTACCAAACACATTCAAAAATCTCACCTCAGCTTGTATGGAGTTGGCTTGTATGAGGAGAGATAGGCAGGGCAGGGTGGCACAGGCTACCAAACACACCCTAAACTAATGCTTCACTGAAATGAAATTTTCCCAACTCACGATCGTTTTTTTTTGCAGTTTCGACTCAATGGTATTGACGGATACGTCACGTATTAGACTAGGAAACCCAAACCTATGTCGGTTATGCCTCATGTACTATGTAATACCGAACCAATCAATACAAGCAATAGTTATTTCATCTATCATGGTATCAGACGTCTAGGTCTTCCGCTCCTAGCATGGCTCTGCCGCCGCCGCCACGGCGTCTTTTCACCATCGCCGAATTCTGCGCCGCCGGCGCTCCTTCTTCCACCTCTATCGAATAACCAATGCAAATTCCTGCAATTTCCTTAGCCGACTCGATCGCCGACGTCTCCCCCTTCATCCCCGTCTGCCTTGATCTCGCCTCACATAACTACTATCATTGCCGACACTTGTTTCATATTCATCTTGGCCGCTGCGGTCTCCGGCATCACATCGAGGCCTCCTCGGTCTCGCAGCCCGCCAACCCGGCTGGGTGAAAGATGATCTGGTGATCATACAATGGATCTACACTCGCATCTCCACCGAGTTGTTCAATCTCGTCTCCAACGATGGCGCCACAGCCGCCGATCTCTGGGCCGCCCTGCGGCAACTCTTCCAGGACAACAGCGACGCCCGCATCAACACCTTACACACCGAGCTTCGCACCACTACCCAAGGAGATTCGACGGTCACCGTCTTCTGTCAGCGTCTCAAGGCCATCGCGACGAGCTTCGCGAGCTTGGTGATCCCGTGGACGATCGCACCCTCATCAACGCTCTCCTCGTCGGATTGGGAGAGCAATTCGACAAGCAGATCGCCTTCATCCCCATGATGCGGCCACGTCCCTCCTTCGCCGAAGTCCGATCCATGCTGCAGCTCGAAGCACAGACACAAGCTCGCAAGGCCGCGCGTCCGGAGCAACTCTTCCATGCTGGGACACAGACCACGGCTCCTCCTACGGCTTCTTCGCTCCAGCGATCCTGCCTACACCGCAGCCTCCCCCTGGCTGGCGCCCAAGTCCAAACTACCGAGGCAAGAATCCAGTTTACCGGCCTCCGCAACCTCGCACTGGTGCGCTCCCTCTGGCGGATCGTCCTCGACACCAGCTCCGCCGCCGGTCGCGCCTACTACTACGCCATCAATCCACCCTCCACATGATCCTTGGACGGGTCTCGTGCAGGCGTGGCCTATGCCATGGACGGCGCCCTCTCCTTATGGTGCTCCTCCCGCTTACACGGGCATGTGGAGTCCTGGTCTTCGCCCCTCGACAGGTGCCCCTGGTCCGCTTCGCTCTCGGCCACCCTCGCATGTCTACACTGCTCAGCTGGCATACAGGGCTCCCGCGCCGTCTTCCATCTACTATGGTGCACCGCCGGGCTTCACTGCTACTCCACCGACCACACCCTACATGCATGGTGCGCCTCCAGCTCTACCGTACTTGCCGCCACCGCCGGCCGCTCCTACGCCACCTGCATCATCTGCACCGCCAACTTGGGATCAGGCGGCCTTCCTCGCCGCAATGAACAATTTCACCCTGAACAACGAAGGTACGGATTGGATCTTTGACTCTGGTGCATCTTCGCATATGTCTGCAAATACGAATTCGCTGTCTTCTTTTTCCTCTTCACCTTTTTCATCCAAAATTGTTGGCAATGGTTCTTCTATTCCTATTACATGCACCGGTCACTCATATATTCCCACCTCTAATCATGATTTTATTCTTCGCAACATCTTAGTTTCCCCATCCTTAATTAAAAATCTCATCTCTGTTCGGCAGTTTACTATTGATAATTCTGTCTCACTCGAGTTTGACCCTTTTGGTTTATCTGTGAAGGATCTGACTACCCGTACGGTCCTGACTCGCTACAATAGCTCGGGTGATCTTTACCCTCTCCATGGCGCGCCTTCATCCACTCCTCATGCTCTGCACGCCTCCGTTGATCTCTGGCATCGTCGGCTTGGACACCCAAATAAAACCACATTGTCGTCTCTTCTTCGAGAATTTTGTATTCCTAGTTCTAGCTCGTCTCATGATTCTTTGTGTACGGCATGTCAATGTGGCAAACATGTTAGGTTACCCTTTAGTTCATCCACAACAGTTAGTACTTTTCCCTTTGAGCTTTTACATTGTGATTTGTGGACGTCTCATATCCCTAGTGTTTCTGGATTTAAGTACTATCTTGTAATTCTTGATGATTATTCACATTATATATGGACGTTCCCTCTTCGTGCAAAATCTGAAGTTCACACAATTTTTATTCACTATATATGGACGTTCCCTCTTCGTGCAAAATCTGAAGTTCACACAATTTTTATTCACTTTTGCCAATACGCTCTTGTGCACTTCGGTCTTCCAATTCGCTTTGTCCAATGCGACAATGGACGAGAGTTTGACAACACCCGCAACCGTGACATCTTTCTCTCCATCGGCACCCTTCTTCGATTCTCTTGCCCATATACTTCTCCCCAAAACGGAAAAGCCGAACGTTCTCTACGATCAATCAATGATATTCTCCGCACCTTGCTTATTCAAGCCTCCCTACCCTCTTCTTTTTGGGCAGAAGCCTTACGTACAACCACCTTTCTTCTTAACATCCGACCCACCAAAACATGTCCTCTTTCTACACCTTTCCAATCTCTCTTTCTTGATCATCCCGACTACTCTTCTCTCCGTGTCTTCGGATGCCTATGTTTTCCCAACATTGCTGCTACTGCTAAGAACAAACTAGAATCTCGTTCTCTCCCATGTGTCTATCTTGGCCCCTCTGACGATCACAAGGGTTCTCGCTGCTATGATCCGTCCTCCGGACGTGTTCTCATATCTCGTCATGTCATCTTCGACGAACACATTTTCCCCTATGCCTCCTCACAGGACCGCCCCTCTCCTTTATTACACCCCCTTCGGTACCCCACCCAACCCTCTCCTTCTCCACTCCCTGCCGGGCACAAAATTCTGCCGCGGCAGACTTTCCCGAATTTCCTGCCGCGGCAGAGATTCCTGCCGGGGCAGCGGCCTCGCCCGCAACACCACCTCCTGTCGCGACAGAGATTTCTGCGGGGCAGCGGCCTCGCCCGCAACACCATCTTCTGCCGGGACCCAAGCCTCGCCCGCCACACCACCATCTGACGCGTCTGACACCGCGACTGAACATCCCTCTACTTCCTTCGATCATCCTATGCCTCCCCATGCTGTCTTGGTCCCTATTCCTCAAAACGACCATACCATGCGTACTCGTGCGAAACGTGGATTTGGGCTACCCATCCGCAAGCTAAACTAACTGCTACACCCTCCATCCCGCCAGTTTCCACATCTTATAAGCGTGCCCTCCTCGACCCTCTTTGGCATGCTGCCATGCGTGACGAGTATGATGCTCTCATTGCAAATCAAACTTGGACTCTTGTTCCCAAACCCTCCAATGCTAATGTTGTCACGGGCAAATGGGTTTTTTGCCACAAATTTCATGCTGATGGTTCTCTTGCTCGCTACAAGGCACGTTGGGTATGCCGAGGATTCTCTCAGCAACACGGTGTTGATTTTGATGAAACTTTTTCTCCCGTGGTTAAACCAAGCACCATCCGAGTCGTTCTAAGTATTGCGGTTTCCTCCTCCTGGCCTATTCACCGGCTTGATGTTAAAAATGCGTTTTTGCATGGTACTCTCAATGAAACTGTCTACTGCCAACAACCTTCAGCCTTCGAACACCCTACTTCTCCTAATCTCGTATGTTTTCTTCGTAAATCCTTGTATGGACTCAAACAAGCTCCTCGGGCCTGGTTTCAACGTTTTGCCACTTTCCTTCACACCTTAGGTTTCGCTTCCTCTAAATCCGATTCCTCTCTCTTTATACTTCGCTCTCATGAAAATACTGCATATCTTCTCCTCTATGTTGATGATATTGTCCTCACAGCCTCTTCTGATTCTTTCTTACACCAAATCATTACCTCTCTCAATCGTGAATTCTCCATGACTGATCTTGGCCCTCTCCATCACTTCCTTGGTATTTCTGTCTCCCGAACTTCCAACACTCTCTTTCTCTCCCAGCGACAATATATACTTGATATCTTAAATCGTGTTGGTATGTCCGACTGCCAGCCATCCAAAACACCAGCTGATGTTGGCTCCAAACTCTCGGCTGATGGCGATCCTATTTCTGATCCGAGTCTATATCGCAGCCTCACCGGCGCTCTTCAATATGCCACCCTCACTCGTCCTGACATTGCTTATTCTGTCCAACAAGCGTGCTTATACATGCATGATCCTCGTCTTCCTCATCTCAACCATGTCAAACATGTCCTCCGGTATCTTAAAGGCACTCTCGATCACGGTCTTCTTCTCAATTCCTCCTCTCCCACAAGTTTGACAGCTTACTCTGATGCAGACTGGGTAGGTTGTCCAGATACTCGAAGATCCACTTCGGGCTATTGTGTTTATTTGGGTGATAATCTCGTTTCATGGTCCTCCAAAAGACAGGTTACAGTTTCCAGGTCTTCGGCCTAAGCTGAGTACAGGTCTGTGGCGCATGCAGTGGCTGAATCGATTTGGCTTCGACAACTTCTTACTGAACTTCATCGGCCTATTGATCGCGCTACTATTGTTTATTGCGAAAACATCTCAGCAGTCTACATGGCGTCCAACCCTGTTCATCATCGCCGAATGAAGCACATTGAAATCGACATTCATTTTGTTCGTGAGAAGGTTGCTCTTGGTGAAGTCCGAGTTCTACATGTTCCAACAGTCTACATGGCGTCCAACCCTGATATCTTCACCAAAGGATTGCCGACTGCTCCTTTCATCGACATACGCTCCAGTCTTAACATCGTGACACCCGACGTCGACACTGCGGGGGGGTATTGACGGATACGTCACGTATTAGACTAGGAAACCCTAACCTATGTCGGTTATGCCTCATGTACTATATATACTATGTAATACCGAACCAATCAATACAAGCAATAGTTATTTCATCTATCAAATGGAAGTGCAATTTTCATTTTCATTTCACCCAATATAATTAAGTTGGAATTTCCCATGAACTGGAGCTACACTTTTCGTTAAAGACTGTAAGTTACCATTTTCACGAATTACACTCCTCGTATGAAAATGTCAAGTTGCATTTTTAAACATCTACGAGGAGGTCACACTTATTGTAAATAAAAATATCAGTTGATTGATACTCGCTCCATTCCAGATTATAGGCTGAAGGACCAATTCGGCAATGCCAAGACGAGGGTTAATTACTCTTTTAAGTTTGTGTAAAACCCCACTCACTAATCCTACACCACGAATGAATTATCGTCTTCTTCTACTTGGTTTGTGCATCTTAACATGCTTGTATCTTGTTCTACATCTTAACATGCTTGTATCTTGTTCTACATCTTCAATTGCTTAATAGATTACTATTGACAAAGAGGTTGACTTCCGCAAAAAAAAAGAGGTTCGACATCCCACGCCTCCTTCCATAGTCTTACCGTCCCCTCCAACGCCGTCTCCTACGCATCCGTCGCAAATGTGACTGAACTTTCATTTCTTCCACATCACCTCCATAGTCGTCATGTGCCATGGCTTACCGTTGGATCGCTAGCTCCCCATGGACTTTAAAGCAACTTTCAGCCAGACCGAGAAGAAGAACATTTTTCTTCATCATGATATGAGTTTTTATACATGTTTTTTCTAAAATGAAAAATATATATACTAATAGTAGGTGCTTGTGCAATTAGCCTTGCTGAACCTTAATTTTAATTAGTAGGTTGTTATTAATTTGTTTTTCCATTTGTGGTGTGGATGGATGAGGATCGACGTGGCACTCCTCTTCTCCACCTCTCCCTTTCCTCACATGCTCTGCTTTCCCCTCCTCGCTCCTGCTCCAATCAAAGAGCAGATATTTGGATCCGAATTCCTCTCTGCTTATTGTATTTTTTTTTCGGGATGCTCAAGCTTGTATGTTATAACATATTTCATCATTGATCTAAGCAAGCCAAGAGTATTAAATTACTCTAATAATTATTTATACTCGACACTTTTACTTAGTATAACTAATTACGTATGTCATCTTTGTTGACATACCATTTTTGGTATTATCTAAAACTACTTTTCAAGTGTAAATAATATAATCAACATTTTAGCCACATGCATGTATATTAAGATATATTTTGTACTGAATTTAACTTTTGCTATAATAACTTGTTTTCTTAAACTAGAATTTATTTTTCGTAGTGCTTATTATATTTTTTCCGATGTTCAACCTCGTATGTTATAATTGATTTCACCATAGATCGCAAGTCAGGAGTAATACACTACTCTAAGAATTATTTTATGATTCTTAATAATATATATAGTGCATTCTATTGTTTTTGTCCCTAATATCATTAAATATCAACAAATGTGGTAGCTCTATATGGTTTGTAATATTTGTAAATAAAACTATAGAGGTTTCTGTAGTACATCATGTACTCAGTTATTGTTGTCAATGTGGCACTTTTCATTTGGAGAGGGTGGGAACGCATGTGTAGTGTGGTATTGGACAATCTGAATTACTTGACATTTAATTCGAGAAAGTGAATGAATGTGAGGTATCCACAAAATTATTATAATTAAAATGGACATGTAAAATATCTAGATTTATTTAAAAACAAAATCCATTCAAGGTTTTGGATTTTGAATCAAATGTGGATAAACCTATAATGGATCATAATTACTTTAGGCAGTTTTCAAAATGGTATCCATGCATGACAATTAGCCAACAGAAAACCGTAACAAGTGGTTAAATGTAATTTTATTTTTATTGAACTTATAAACTATTATTCGTTTGGATTTATGTGTCTTGCTAGAATTTTGAGATACATGTTATATGGAACAAAAAAGCGTATGGTTTGATTAATTAGTATTCTTAACAAGTTTTTAATGGTATAGTGTTTGTAGCTTATAACTCTTATTTTGTTAGTTAAAATCATAGTCAAAGTTTGGCTCATATTTGAGACATGGTTATAAACCCAGTCAAAGGAAGTATGTTGTTGGTAGTATATTTATTTGTTTACCAGTTTGTGTTTGACTTAATGTACGAGATAAGTCTATCATTTAATTCACGTACCCCCTTTGATCAAAATTTATTGTCGCTGAACCGGATGTATGTAGACAAATTTTGATGCTAGATACTCTTTGTCAGTCATTCCCGTAGAAACAATTCTACTCGAACAATACAGAAACCAAGTAACAGAAAAAACAACATCAACTATCTCAACTGCCGACTAACCACGAGGAATCCGGTTCAGGCAGTGACAACTAATATATATATATGAGAGAGTAACTAAATAGCAAACCATCTATATTTCTTCTGTATTGAGTAAATATCTAATCCATACTATAGTTAACATCCGCTTCGCGGTATTCTTTTATACTCCTTATTCATGTCTATGTAAAAATGAAACGAATGTGAAAGGACATTATGATCGAGCTACGTCCCTTCTATTATCTTGTGGGCATGCAATCCTAGGTGGGACTGGGTTGACTAGTTCACACAAAGAACCGATTTAGGAAAGAGATGGAAGTTCTTGGGAAATCACTGGAGTACATCTTGCCAAGCACATTGTGCGCGCCACGCCAATCGAAGACGTATCTACCGATGGCGAGTAACTGCAACACGTTCCCGGAGCGATAGGCTTTGAGGCGGACGTACTCCACCGGGTAGTTCGGCATCCCACGCCTCCTTCTGTAGTTCTGCCGCCCCCTCCAACACCGTCTCCTTCAAATCCATCGCATAAGTGGCTGAACTTTCATTTCTTGCGCGCTCATCAATCAGGTTCCGTCACCTCCATGATCGTCATGTGGCACGGCTTACCGTTGGGTCGGTAGCTCTCCATGGACTTTAAAGCAACTCTCAGCCAGACCCAGAAGAACAACATTTTTCTTAACCATGATATAAGTTTTAATAATATTTTTCTTATAAAATGAAAACAAAAATTATACTAGTAGGTGATTAGCCTGAATTTTAGGTTGTTATTAATTTGTTTTTCCATTTGGCAGAGACTTGTGGATGGATGAGGACGACGTGGCTCCTCTCTCCTCCACCTCTCCCTTTCCTCCCCTGCTCTGCTTTCCCCCCTCCAATCGAAGATATTTCGATCCGAATTCCGCTCGCCCCGGTCCCCAATCCCGACCACTCCTCCGCAGCAACAGCTCGGTCCTCGGAGATCCGATTTCGCCCGCAAAGACCGCCGCTTTTACCTTCTTCCCTGTTCTTGCTCCGGCGGTTTCATCGGGATCCATCTTCCGTCCCTCCCTCCCACATGGCGGTGCTAGCTAGCTAGGCGGCCTGCCGGACGATGATGAGGAGGGGTGGCGGCGCGCCGGGGAAGGAAGGCGCAGGGGACAAGGTGATGGGCCCGCTCTTCCCTCGCCTCCACGTCAACGACTCCACCCTCAAGGGCGGCGGGCCCCGGGCGCCGCCCCGGAACAAGATGGCCCTCTACGAGCAGTTCAGCGTCCCCGCATCCACACACCGCCCCCACTTCAACGCCAACGCCGCCACCACCGGCTCATCCGCCGGACAGGTGACTCTCTCAACCCCTGTCTCCTTCCTATCGTGTACGTACTATTTCTTTGCCTGTCTGCCGTAGTGAACCTAGTCTAAGAGTGTCAGTTAGTCCGCACATAAGACCTGTTTGTTTATCCAGCGGTTTACATATATATACACTGTAGTATGTGGATTGACCCTACGTTAGATGGCGCAATCTGATGATGAATGCTGCGAGGTGGCTTAGTCGAGCAACTGTAGACACCATTCAGTGGGAATGATCAGTGATCATTTTACCTGTTAGGTACTTTATGCCTTTCTGAAGTCTGAAAAAAACCTTTTTCGTGAATTCACATAATGTTGGCCGTGCTTTTGATATGCTACACGAAATGATGAGTACAAAACACAATTTTGAAAAGAAAAAATGGGACTCTCTTCCTTCATCACTAGTTGAAACATTAACTTCTACCAGGTCTTTGCCTGTTACAGCCGTAGTGTATCCTACCAGGTAGAATTTGCCTGTTACAGCCGTAGTGTATCCTACCAGGTAGAATTTGCCTGTTACAGCCCATATCTCCGACTAGGACTTTGCCTCTTAGCTGGATTGGAACTTAGATGCCGACAACCGTGGCCGGCGATCGGCGCGTCACACTGCCTGGCTGCCATGCTTACACCACAGGAGTATTAGAGTGTTGGACCAGACAGAGCAGCGTCAAGTGTGGTTTCTGGGACATCAGCACTTATACTGCCTCTATTGGCCGGTTTTTGTTGATTTACTGCTCTATTGATGTATGTGGCTTGAGTGATATGTTTATGGTGATGAATGCACCGTTCTATATGATTAAGAGTGCTGCAAGATGCTTACGTATGGTTGCCTCTCGATGAGAGATTGCAGCTATAGACATAAGCGAGTGAAAATGACCATTGATTCTTAGAATATAATACATGGCGTTCTGAAGTACCAAAAAACCCACATTTTCCTCTGGTTGCTAGTGAACTCACATCGAGTTAGACCATGCTTATGCTACAGAAAGCGATGAGCAGCAAACACTTTTTTTCTTCAGAAAAGTGGAACAATGGCTGCAGATCATTGGTTTAATTAGGCTCCTGTTTATCTTGCTTCATTCCGCACAGGAAATATTGTAACAAAGATACAAAGATAATAGATATGATACCGCACTAACTCAACTATGAAAGATTGTCTTCTCCCTTGTCCAGGGTGAAGGGCAGCATACAGATATAATAAAATATATTTGTGATCCCTGCGTCGAACCCAGGATTAGACGGTGCGGGCGTAGGCTGGAGTGAGTCTGTCATACTTGTTGAAATGTTTAGGTGGGGGTGGTCATCTGATGTCCGTGACTTTGACTTCCCGCTTCTTGGTCGTATACAAAACAGTTAGTCAAAATCTTCATACGACCAACATTGGACATTCTTCCTGTTGTTCACTAAGTTAGAGAGAGTTACCCGTGGATGTTCTTCCTTCTTCTCTTTCTGTTGTTCGTTTAGTCCTGTTGTGGTAACTCGAAAACATACTTAGTTATGTAATATGTAAAGAAAAGAAAGTTCTTAGACGTGCACAATCTAGTTTTAATAGGGAAAAAATCGTTATTACCCACAAAACTGAAGAGTTGGAATAGAAAATTATTCTTTGGACATGTTTTATGGAACAAAAGTTGTGTTAGAAATTGGACGAATAACAATACCCGTTCAAAACTTTGAACTAGTGTTTGCCTAGTATAACTCTAGTTCAATTTTTTTTGCCTAATACAAATCTAGTTTAGTTTATTTAGACTAGGGTTTTGCCAAGTATAAATCTTGATCAATTCCTAGTATAAATCTGTTTCAAAAAAATTGAACTATTGTTTTTGCCCAGTACATATTTAGTTCAAAAATTTGAAGTGGGTTTTACCAAGTACAAATCTAGTTAAATTTTATGTAATACGTTTTTGCCTTGTATAAATCTTGTTCAAATTTATAGAAATAGAGTTTGTCTAGTAGACTAGTACAAATCTAGTTGAAAATTGTTGAACTAGGTTTGTTTATAAGAAATCTAGTTCAAATGTTTAGAATTAGGTTCTCCCTAGTACACGTTGAACTAGGGTTTTGACTAGAACAAATCTCGTTAAAAGATTGAAATAGGTTTTTACTAGGTACAAATCTAGTTCAACACATTTGAACAAGGTTTTTCTTAGTTTAAATATATTTCAAAAAAATAAACTTTATTCTTTGCTTACTGAACACTAAACATTTATTGGACTAGTGTGAGAGAAGCACACAGATTATGTGTTTTATCTCGAGCATTTCAGGTCGTCGGATGGGCCGGACTCGTGTCTGTATCAGTATATACAATCGAGTCTTACATAGCCATCACCAGCACGGGACACGATCGTACATACTGGTACAAAGGTGTTTCCGGCCTTTCCGACGGCAGAGATTGTTCTAGACAAAACACATGATCCGTCTGATTCTTTCTCATTGCTGAAACAAATGTATGTGACTTCCATTTTTATCACTCAAACGTTTGTTGGAGAATTAGACCCTGTTTGGTTGGGCTTATTTTCTGGCTTTTAGACTTTGACTTATTTAGTTGCTTTTGGCTTTTGCATTTTGACTGGACATTGTTACATGATGGGATAAGCCAAAACCCAAAACCAAAACCACCTATTTAGGTGCTTTTATGGCTTTGCAAAATGCTTACATGTGGTTGACTCTCGAATATCTATGAGCGATTGTAGGTAGTCATAAACAAGTGTAAAATGGTCACCAATTCTGATATCCCACTTAGATACTTTATGGCTTTCTGAAGTTTGAAAAAAAAACCAAACCTTTTTCTATGGTTGGTAGTTGAATTAACATCAGGTTTGTCAAGAAATTTGGATGATAGCTTGTAATCAGTGGTTTAGCTAGGTTTCTGTTTATCTCCCCCCTTCCTCGCTAGAAAGACTATAACCTCTATATATACACAACAAAGATAAAGGGATGGACGGTAGCACTCGGATTCCCTGCCTACATATTAAGTTCGACAAGCCCCTCAATTTTTGGCCTAAAGATAATGAGATGGAGAGGCTTATGCCACCTGCCTGCCTACCGACCACGGTGCGATGCACAACATGTTGTGCTTAACAGAGGCATTTTGAGAGTGTTAGACCATCGACAACGATATTGCCTGTATTGGCCGGCCTTTTCGTTTCGCTGCTCTATTGATGTATGCGGATTGAATGATACATTTATGTGATGAAGCCATCGTTTTGTATGAGTGTGGGTGTTGTGAGAAGCTCATTCCTGTTGAAATTCGATAGATGAGTAGTAGGTATAGACAGAAGCAAGTGAAAATGATCAGTCATTCTTGTGTCAGTTAGATACTTTATGGCTTTCCGGAGTCTGCGGGAAAACACCATTTCCTCTGGTTGGTAGTTGAATTCATTTTGAGTTAGGCCGTGCTTTAAGATGCTGCAGAAAGCAATGAGTAGAAACACAAATTTGTCAGAAAACTGATAATAGCTTGAACTCAATTGATTTTGTTAGGCTCCTGTTTATCTTTTTCCTTCATCACTGCAAAATATTATAAGTTCTTATGTCTGTTAGATACTTTATGGCTTTCCCGGTGTTGAAAAATTACCTTGTTATTTCGTTTGTAGTTGAATGCAATCAAGTTAACCGATGTGCTCTAGTAAGCTACATAAAGTGATGAGTAGATAAGACAATTTTGTGACGATAGCTAGAAATCAGTGGTTTAGTTAGGTTCATTCATATCTTCCTTACTGGAAATATGATGACTTCGATCTACACACAATAAAGATAATGAGATGGAGGGTAGCAGTAGGATTCCTTTACATATGCAGTTTGATAAAGCTTTCATTTTTTGGCTTAAAAACGTCCTGGATAATTGAAGATGCTTGCACAGAGGAGTTTGACAAAGGGTAGCAGTAGGATTCATCCTTGCCTAATATTACAGTTTGGCAAAAACTGTCAGTTTTTGGCCTAAAGCATGTACATGGATAATTCAAGGCGCTTTCATGGATGAGTTTATATTAGGCAATGACTTGGCAATGTTTTCATTCAAAATCTTCTTCTATTACATATTGTAAAGTACTGACCTGTACCTTTTCTTGTAGATTGGCGGGAGCGACAGACCTCTCTTTCCATCATTCTGCGTGCCTTCAAACGAACCCGTGCGTTCATCCGATCATAGAAATACCAACTCGAATGGGCGGGATGGCAGTGCTGCAAGGGTAGAATCCGGGAGGATTTCCACCCAGCTTAGGAGCAAGGACGCCTACGCTGCAGTATCGACCGCTGAATGTAGTTCTCGACGTAGAGAGAATAACACAATGAGTGCTACTGGGAAGAAGTTGACTAACGATGATGATTTTACGGTTCCTTCTGTCTTCTGCTCTGGAGGAGTGCCTCCTCAATCTGCTTGTGAGGAAGTGAGGATCCAAGAGAAGTCCACACACCATTCCCTAACACAAGTCCATATAAGAGTGGACCTACAATGTCCAAATCATCTGCGAAATATTCTAACACTGATAAGAGGTACTTAGAAGGGATAAATGGGTCGGACACGAGGTCGAGGGACTCTCCAAGTATTAAGGACAAAGCGCCGGCAAAGACGACGACAAACTCGGAAGCTGGAGCGAGAACTTCATCATTTCAATTTTTTTCTACAGAGATGACAGGGAAAACAGATGATAAAGCTTCTTCGTATAGGGAGAAGTTGAGTAGCATAAATGTTTCTGATAAGCAACATTCTCGAGCCGAGGGGCATCAGGCTGGAAGGCGGAATGAGAATGCTGCTGAGTCCCAGAATGTTCCCAAAGCTGGAGGTGGACCGTACTCTACTGATACCGGATGCAATGGTGCTTCTAATGTGTCGGCTAAAGGCTTAAGAGAGGGTGGTGGAAAGAGGAAAAGATCAACAGGACATCACAATGCGCAGAAGGATGATTCCTCGGAGGATTCCTCTGTGGATTCTCTGCCGGGATTGGAGATCTGTCCAGAGGATGTTGTCGGTGCTATTGGTCCAAAGCATTTCTGGAAAGCGAGAAGAGCTATCGTTAAGTAAGTATTCACCACTTACGTCTTGTTCATGCTATCCTTTTGATTTTGGAAGTCCTGTCTGTATGTAAGCTTGGTGCTCGGCAAATGACCTAGGCAGCTAAGTAGATTAGATCTTCCCATGTTCTATACACCATATCATCTCAAATACCCAACCGCACACATGCAAACACATACATACATCATGAACATTATTTTCTTTTTCGTCAGACTTGTGTTTATCTCTTAATCACTACAATTTGCTTGTTTGTAATCACTTTTCTTTGAACTCTATACAGCCAGCAGCGGGTTTTTGCTGTCCAAGTATTCGAGCTGCATCGGTTGATCAAAGTGAGTCCACGGCAAATGTATTAGCTTTTGATTCTTACTCACAAGCGGTGGTCGGCTTATGGATATATTTTTGTGTTGGGACGCTGACATAACCATATTTTTGTATTGGCTTGCGAGCAGGTGCAGAAGTTGATCGCAGCATCTCCGCACCTGCTCATTGAAGGCGATCCGTGCCTCGGCACTGCCCTCGTGACAAGCAAGAAGAAGCTGGCCGCAGCAAACGTGGAAAAGCAGATTTCATCAGCTAAAAGCAAGGACGATGACGACGCACAGCTAACCCTTCAGCAGGCAGAGTACTCGAAAGAAGACAACACCGAGGGAAACCAGGCCTCGCCGTCTCAAGACGACGACGTAGTCGAGGTCCAGCACGACAACAACAACCAAGCTGTGTCAACCGGTGCGGTCAGCAGCAACCCTCCTGCTGCTACCATGCCTGCTCCTCCCGACAGCAACAAGCAGAACGGCAACTGGTGTGCTCCTCCGCCTCCGAACCAGTGGCTCGTCCCGGTCATGTCCCCGTCTGAAGGCCTCGTCTACAAGCCCTACGCTGGACCGTGCCCTCCGGCAGGAAGCTTCTTGGCCCCGTTCTACACGGGCTGTGCTCCCTTGAGCCTCCCGTCCACGGCCGGGGATTACATGGCCTCACCGTACGGCATCCCCATGCCTCACCATCACCAGCCGCAGCACATGGGCGTTGTCGGCGGCCCTCCGCCCATGCCCCCGATTACTTCCCGCCCTTTACCATGCCGGTGATGAACAACCCGGTGGTCTCGTCCTCCGCATGGAACAAGCGAGCCGTGTAGCTCCAGCACGGCCTACCGCCGAGCACCTCTCGAGACCTCATGCAACATGAGGAATGAGGCTGTGTCAGGCGGCGTC